>JANSTT010023701.1:0-94977 GCA_026745375.1 Platyura marginata | reverse complement strand
AATTAGCTAGGAATGAGTGTGTTTAATCTTTCACAATTGCTTTAAAAAATATAGAATTTGGATTGAGTCTTTGATATAAATAGGTCAAAACACACTTTCTTTTCTGCTAAAATACCATTACAAAAACTAATACCATAACACATTATTTGATGTGCGTATATATTAAGCAGATTGTATTCCTGCTAAAAAATACGCAAAATCGACATACAGACTTTTTTATTTAATTATGACTTTAATCAGACAAGGTAATTATAAATAATTTAGCTGCCAAACTATCTACTTCCAAAGAAGTACTAAATGTCATTTCAAATTGTTTCTGATTGGATGAGCTTTTCTTATGATAAAATTTGTACGGTTTGATGGAACCATCATAGGCACTTTAGAAGATTGGTACTTCTAAGTACTGTTTACATTTTAAAATTTTGATCAAAATCCTTTTTATTTAAATAAATTCTAAACAAATTCCGACATGGAAACGTGATTCGGTTGTCAAATGCCGTGTATAATATTTAGATATATGTAAGTGCCTTTACTATTCCACCAAAAATGTATTTATTTTTTTTTTTTTTTTTCGTAAAAACCATACATAGATAGGCATTTAGGTGATGTAGAATATTGATTCGTTCACTCAAACCTTATATATAGGAATGTATGGAAAAAGATAATAGAAATTTAAAACAGTCTTTCGCATCTTCTGTATTTAAGGAGATTCCCTTTGAATGATGTTAATATTGTTTTTTTTTTTATTATTGTTGGCATAATATTTTGATCGTCAAAAAAAGGACATTTTTATATATAGAAATTTTTTCAAAATTACTCCCCTCTCATCATCAATAGCATCCCAAATAAGACAATATAAAACAGAAATTGCTAAATATATGGATTAGATACTCTATGTATGAAAAACAGTACCCATCACACCCATTTCACTGTTGAAAATGCTGTAAATATTTTCTTTTGCTTTCTTTTCTCGTACAATTTTTCTACTTTTTGGTAAATATATATATATTTTTTTTTGGATCATTTCAAAAATTGAAATGGGTTGAGCCGGGTTTTAATTAATCTGTTTCTGTAAACTTAATAAAAAATGCAATATCTGGGAGAAAAAAAAAATTCGTATTCTATTCTATTCTTTATGTTATATAATGTTGAGGAAGATATACTTACCAAAGAAAACGTTGAATACATACAACAATTTCTTTTTGCGAAAATCTGAGATTGGCATATTGCTAAATTATGTATCTGCAAAAGGAAAAAAAAGGGAATGTTAAAAAAATCTTGAAAGAATTTAAAATTTATAGATTTGATTTTTTTTAATAAAAACTCTAAAATAATACCATCCCAATGAATAAAATATTTCTCGTTGATCTGATATCATCGCATTTAGCACACACCCTCCACCACTAAGATACCTACAATTTTCTCGTTTCTTTTTAGGTCTGATGGTCTGTGCGTTTGTTGATGTTTTTGTTTATTTTATATTTTTCCCAAACGAACATTTTTCTAATAAGACGTAGAGGAATATTAAAGGCACATTAATACTTTTACAATTTTATTTTTATTTTTTTTTTTAAATAAATTGCGAAACATAAATTCACAGAAAATATCTTTGGAAATGGTTCATTTCATCGCCTTACGGTTGTGTGAATACAAAATAAGAAGTAATTGATTGCACGCACACTTTTTTGCAGATGTTATAGAAGACTGGAAAAAATGTTCATATAGCTTTATTTTGTGCCAACCGAATAAATTTCGATAAATTAATTTCAAAGCAGGTAGGCATTCCAGATGACATTTATTGAATAGAATATTTGGAAAATACAAAGTAAGAGAAAAAAAAGTTTAGCAAAGTTTTATTCTCAGCAATCTTAAGATTTTTTTTTTTTGTTATTTACCGTTATTATTGAGATAAAAAGTTTTTTGGAAACATTTAACTTCTGGCTGAAATATAATGAAAATCTTTTTTTTAAGAATTAAGGAAAACATAAGAAAATACGATTTTTCATTATATAGAGCTTTGCAGTTTGGGAGCTTTGGAGTTAAGACATTTTTTCTTTGAGTATGTATAGTAGTGTAGGGTGATATTTGAAATTGAAATGAAGCACTCAT
Organism: Platyura marginata; assembly: GCA_026745375.1. Classification (NCBI taxonomy): domain Eukaryota; kingdom Metazoa; phylum Arthropoda; class Insecta; order Diptera; family Keroplatidae; genus Platyura; species Platyura marginata. The sequence goes on along the minus strand of JANSTT010023701.1, from coordinate 92,868 downwards.
AAGATTTTTTACTTAAAATTAGCAATGGTTGGAAAAATCGATGTCCGTCAATAGAATTACCGCAGCTGTGTACACTGTACAGTGTACATGTACAGTCCGTAAAAGTTGGGCAATCACAACGAAATTTCAAATTTATACAACTTGTGATGGTAAAATAATATTTTGAACTAGAAAACCGAATTTTGACTGGCAAGAAGGGTGAAGAAAAATATATATATTTTGCAAAATAACAAAAGCACAGTGAAAAGAAAAAAAAAATTGGCACAAGATCTCCAGAAATTCAAAAATGAAAAAAAGAGATTAAAAAAATCTTTAAAACGTCCATAACATTTTGAAAGTCACATTCAAGTTCTCACAATTTAATTACGACCTCCTGATTTACAATGCGTGGGAAATTCTCAAGGCTTACAGCCGAAAGTTCTAAGTTTGATTTTTCCTTATTTGAATCTAGGATTGGTTTAGAATCCACTACTGTCATTAACAATTCATCAGTAAATCATAAAAAAAATATCAATTCAAAGTTAAAAATGAAAAGAAACTGTTTCCCGTTAAATATTGAGGAAGTTTTTCGTTTGTTAATGATTTAGGTAGGTACTCAAAATGTATTAAAACAAAACAGATTCGAAATTAAAATCAACACACTCCCAATTCTGCCAGAAGGCTTTATTTCCATATATATAAATCAAACGTGAATTTCAAATATATTTATGTTGATGATTATATGATCACACAATTTCACAATTGTATGTTTCAAACTATAATATAATGTTTGCTTGTTTTTGCTATATGATAATTGAATTGTAATTGAATCACGTCTTTGTTTCAATTGTACTATATTATGTACCTACATATATGTAAATATGATTTTTAGTTTAACAAGGAAATTGACAAAAAATTTGCGTTTTACTACATAAGCTCAATTTTATTTCCAACTCTTCGATAAATGCTTCGATAAAAATAAGGTTCCGCCAAACGAAGTGTAAACATTTTACTATCCCAACTGATTCTTCTCTTTGCATAAGTATTTGATCTAAAATATTACCATTGAAAAGAAAGAATGAAAAAAGAAATCTACGAACATTTCTATATGATAAAGTTTTGTGACAACACTAATTCACACATCGGTGTATATAAATGTAGAATTCTCTAGCACCCTTGTCTATGATAAACTCCAATTGCAATCTGAATTTCTGTACTCCTCACATTCGAAAAACAAATATACGTTTCAGTTGGAAAATTACAAATCATTTGGAATTCATATGGTTTATAAATCAAAGGAAAAGTATGGGGGGAGGGAGAGTAAAGTCTACATTTCTACATTACGAACAAAGATATTTGCTAGTAATTTTTGTTTTATTGTATAACAAGGGGTATTTTTTTATGTTTTATTTTTCACAATTGGTTTTGGAAGCAAAACGTATTTAAAATGATGGAAATATTTATTACAGAAATCTTTTTCGTTGATATTTTATTTTTGTTCCGCCAGCACAACCACCGCATCAATTGTTTTTGGGTTTTGTTTTATTTATTTTTGTAATATAAATGATGTTTATAATGATTTATGGGTGAGTCGTGTCAAGAAAAAAGATTGGAAATATAAAACATTTTTTTGAAAGAGGTAATATTCTTGTTTGTGGGTATTATAGCGGAAAAAAACAAAGATGAGGAAAAAAAATGTCCGTAAAATAATTTGAGTTTAATTCACAAAAAATCTATTAAATAATTTTAAATCTTAAAGCTAAAGCTATAGCTAAAGCTTTTGATGGATGGCTTGATTGAAACGTTTACGTTGAAGAGTGATTTAAAGTACAACAACAAAGTAGTTTTAGTGTGATGACAAAAAAATTGCTTTATGTAAATAATGTCCTTTTTGTAAAAAAAAAGCAATCCTTGGTGAAATTACTATTTTTATTTAGTAGATTTTTCTCTAAATATCTAACCCAGATTTTACCACATAAAAACGTTTTCTTTATTGTTGGTCTCAAATATAAAAATTACATTTTTATATATTCTAGTGGTTTGATACATGACTGCATTTTGTGTATGCATATAAAGTAGGAGAAATTATTTATACGGAAAGATTACATCAAATTACATTTTTTTGTTGGAAGTAGGTTTTCTAAAAAAATGGTTTAAAGAAACTGAAAACTTTCTTTGCTTTTGTGAGTATTTTTTTTTAACGAATTCTATTGTACAAGGATTTCTATAGCAATTTCACATTTCTGAGAGTACATACATACATATATACATTATGGATAATATCTACAATTCTGCATATGACCAAAAAAAAAAAATTTACTTGACTCAATGTAAATGGGTAGGGTTTATTCTTTATGTATGTACACTGTACAGTTCCACAGTTGACTATTTATTTTAAATGATGAAAACAATAGTGTTTTTTTTAAAAAAAAAAAATAAAAATGGAAAAAAACTTATTTAGAAAATCATCCCTAAAAGTTAGGTCTCTTATAGCAATTATGACTAAAAAATAATTATTTGAGCTTAATCGAAAATTATCAATTACTTATGTACCGACTATCTTATCGTTAATTGAAAAAGATAATTAGACCACTCATGAATTACTAACTTTAATGGCAAGGAATATAAACTTTAAGTAGCTTATTGTAAAACTTTATGCTGACATACTTTACAGAAATTTTTATATTTTCTGATAGCACGTCAACTGTAGATTAAATCGTAATGTTAACGATAGAAAATTTGAGATAAATATCTATACATATAGTAAATTGTGTACTGATGAAATTGACCTAATTTCCCAGCGACTATATACAAAAAGCTCTATTAAAATCAATGCATATACTTTACACACCTCATATTCCACAATGTACTCAATATTAATCCATTTTTGTGGTTTTATATAAGAAAGGGGAATAGCGCGCGGTTATGTGTCTAAATAAAATTACCTCTTTCAATAACAATTTATTATAAAATATAATGGTATGTAAATTGTATGTCTTTAATACCTAACTATATGTATAACCTTGTGCAAAAATTATTTACAGGCTTATGTGAGAGAGACGGTTATTAATTTAAGAGCTTTAGAAGCATGCAATTACGGCTATATGAAATTTATTTATATATATATGTGAACACATACATAATATTTATGACTCACATGGTACTCCCTAACTAAACTAAGTACCTAAATACCTAATATTACACTTATAATTATTAAGGTTACTACTATATTTTGTTAGACAATACATCTGAAATATAATATTTTCCAACGTAAATAGTTCAATTAGGTTGGAGCGAAACATTTTTATTCATTTAGATATTTTCACACTTTTAATAATCAAAAATAGTTATCAACTGTTTTTCAAGATACAAATACCGAGCAACATTACTCCTAGGTGACTAATTTTAAATTTTAAATTCTGTTGCCGGAAAATGGGGTAGGAAGTTAGTAGGAGGATTCAAAATGTACTATACCCTCTATCAACATTTTCCCATAGACTAAAACTAATGAATGAAGCGATTAGATTGAAGAAAAAAAAAACTGAAAACGTAAAATATTACTTTAAGAGACGTGAAAATGATAAAATAATCACTTTAATTAAAATGTCTCAAGAAAAGTTTCAATTGTCGGTATGTAAATTCAGATATAGACCTACTTAATTAAGTTACCCTTGTTCAAGCAAAAGTTTTAATTTTGTTAGATGGCCTGTTTCTAGCAGGTGTCTGATAAATTACAGAAAATGAATAAAAAGATTTTTTGGTGAAATGTTTTTCGATTCTTTTTTATTAAATAATAAGACGATTGCATGAAACTACCATTAATCAGTAATGATGAATAATTGATTGCTTTTCTTCTTCTTCTTCTTTTTTTTTTTTGCTAAGAGAAGGAAAAAGGGTTTGTCTATAGAAATGCTAAAGATAAGTAAGCGAGTGGTGAACATTGTTAATGTTATATTGATAAAGATGACTTGCTATTTAATACAATTTTGGGAGTTTTTTTCCGTTCTTGCTATTTTTAAGTTCATTACTGATATCAAAAGATTTGTATTTTAATAATTGATGACTTCACGTAGCTTCCATAAAAAATGTACCATGTGCGTGCAATGTAATTAGTTTCGTTTAGATTTATCTATCGATTAGCAGCCGAAAGTGGTTCATGCATTTTTAAATGGAATTTAGTGGACATTTAGACTTGTTCAAAGGGTTGATAGAAAGTTTTTTTAATATTTATTGGTAAAACTTTTATCATTTGAACTAAACATTTCTATAGTTAAAGAATCAAATTTCGACATTCAATTCGTTTGTCTTTAAAATAAAGGCTAAATAGATTAAAAAGTTCTTACAAAAAGCTTTGTCCTCACATATTAAAAAATTTCGAAAACTTTTCCTCAATTTATTTTTATTCAAACGATTAGTATATTTAGTACAAAGCTTGCAGGGTTTACAATATTTATTAAAAGTTAATTATGTGATTAATGTAAAGTGTGTTAGTCTCAGTAATTCTATTTCTTAAAAGAATTTTGTTAAAATTTATAAATAAATCCTTCAGAACCTAAACAACAATTCTACCTGTAAATCGAAAGCTTTGAGAAAACAAATAAATATAATTTGCTATCTTCCTAAAAAAAAGTTCCTCCATGATTTAAGATAGGGCTTTATAACCATATCCTATCCAAACAAAAAAAAATTATCTTGTTGATTGATCTTTATGTGGTAAACATAGCCAATTTAATCCACACTGAATGAAAATATATAAAGTCATACCGCATTATGTACCTATACATACATACACACATACGAGTATGTATATGTATGATATAATAAACATTCTCTGTTGACGGCTAAAATTATATACATCAATATTTATGAAAAATTCTCCCTTTAATTATATCTTTATTACAAGCAAACTTTATTGTTCGCATATACTTTTGATTATAATTTAATAGCAAAATCCAACATTAAATCTATCCATGTCTACACTTTGCTTCAAGATGATACATTGATCCTATTATGATAGGATAATAGTAAAGGATATTATATATTAGTATATGTTCAACACTAAATTGAATAACATTATGCGCCTTATCTCTTCTGCCATCTTATTATACATATCGAAATTGTGGTTTTGATTGAATAACATAGCTCCTTTGACTTTTATAAATATCAATCAAATATGTAGGAGTAGATACGATACGTTACGACCGAAAAATGTTGAAAGTTACTTTGTTTAATGTTTAATGTTTAATGTTTAATTAGTAGGTATGTACATAGGTAGAGAGGTAAACATTAAAATCCACAATACAATACAGAAAATTTTTAGCAAATAGTTTAATGTTTACAATTAAAATTATGTGCTACTGAATTAATCGTATTAAGTGAAGTATGGACGGAGTCCATCTGTTATCTCGGTATGTATATATCTATTAGCGGAAATGAATACATATAATAGAGCAGAGCTAACGCAAATTTATTGGAATGGAATAAATTCACTGTGTCCATTTCATTTAGTATGCAAACTGATGAAATATGGCAAACTATTAGCATGATGATGGACGATTTTTTTTTCGTATTTTAATCCTGAAAATTGATTGCGCTTTAAATAATTCATGTATGTAATATGTGCTATGGTATTCATTTCACAAGAACAACTGAAATTCAGATCATAAACTTATTTCAGATCTCATTTTTAATGCAAATTCAGAGCATTTATATCTGCGAACTATCAAATACTTAATTATTTTCTTTTATGGGCTTAGAAGAATGAGTTATCTAAAATAAAATGTATGAGGTTTAAAGTCTCTAGCTCATTGTGTTTTTGAGTTATTGTGATGACAATAAAAATGAATTCTCATTTTGATCCATAAGATCATGTAGCAATACAAAAAAAAATTGAAAATGTCCACAAGAAAATACCACCCCATTAATGCCTGCCCCTTTTTTAATTATTTATGGTCGTTTAAAAAAAAAACGAAATTTATTCATTTTATTATCGAAAATGTAGAGATATGCTAAAGAGACTAATTGAAATTAAACAAAATAATTTGTAGTTTGTCGCATTACTTTTCAAAAATAATTATTCAGAAAAAATTACAAAAGAAAATTATGCACAGAAAATAATGTAGCAGACCATTATTATCCCTAGCATTGTGTACATTTTAGTAGTAGGTATCTATGTATGTACTCGTTGTATACTATATATTCAAGGTATAAGGAAAAACAGCTCAAAATAGGTGATTACGAGAGATCTCTTAACTGGAAAATCTTTTGTATTAGTATATTCATGTTAATGGAACAACCTGAATAGAATTGTTTACGCTGTACCTACTGTGTACATAACCAGATATAGCGAGATTAACAAAAGCAAACTTCCGATTATCTCCATCGTGCCATATACAGTTTGGCGAATGCTAATTTTATTTCAGGTGGGAAATTGTACAAGAAAATATAGGATAAGCTGTTCATACGTGAGTAGTTTTTCCTTTCCTATGTACCCTATACAAACAGGACATTTGGCTTGTATTATATGGGGACAGGATACATGAAAAGACAAATCAAATTATACGCTGCACTTGTCAAATAAATTATTTTTATTGTGCTCCTGCTCTCTGAACAGTGCACATGAGTGTTTGTGTTTCAGATAACATCAAACAAATATTTTGTATGTAGAAATATAATAGCAAATAATATTTTGATATATTTGAAAGATTATGTAACGAATACCGACACGAAAGGAATAATAAAAAGGTAGGTCGTCGCTAAAGATTACTATCAGAGGAAATTCTCTTAAACTCTCCTATATGAAGGTACCAATACAAGCCTTTTTTGGATCTCTCTAGTTCGTATTTTCTAAAATTACAGTAATCTCATTTACATATATAAAAATTGAACAATGAACATAAAAATCTCTAAAGTTTGTGCTTGTTTCGCTCATGACGCAAAAATTAATTTAATTTATTTTAATACTTTTGAGTTATAGTAAAAAACCAATTAACAACCGAAAATCAGTTTTTTAGTTCAACAATAGATGAATCAATGAAGTTTTCTGCTCAGCCTCCGGATTTTGGTTCTTCTTTCTGACTACAGTCATATGAGTGACTCCCATTTATTAACAAAAAAGAACCAGGTTGGAAAATGCAAAAACAAATTCAATCATCTTTGTCAACTCCAATAAAATTATCATAACTGAGTCAGTAACTAATCAGTAAATCTTTGATTAACGAGGCCGCTGTCAAGTAGTGCTTGAACCAGAATACATCGCAAGTCATATATCGTAAAATATTTTATCATAAAGCAATTTGCTCTAAAGAAATTTACAATTCTTTTGCGTTTGGTACCCTAGAATTATGACCTCAGGAAAATGTCCACACCTTTATGTACAATGTACATATTGGTATAGATACGCCACAATAAATTTATCGTCTTATGAAAAACGAACATTGTACGTGCCCGCACAATTTCAATTTGCCGCATACAAACTTTTTATGTTCTCATAAACATAAATTATAAATATAAAACAAGCCAAAACGATTTAAATAATGTACAGCCTGAATAAAAATATGTAGAGTACAAATTGAAAAACCAAATACAAAAGCAATATAATAAATTCCCGAACCACCCCAATTTTACAAATCACCACCGTGGCAAAAATGTTGTCATCAAGCCAAAAATGTATTTTATTTATTGCCCTTTTTGTGCCATAAACACAACCTTGTTTTTGGTTTCCATAACATGACCCTATCCCCCTCTCTGGTCTCTCTGTATCTCTGTGAGTTTAAAACCTGGATTATTAACTGTGTTAAAGTATTTCACAATAAACGAAATTATAATTACAATGGAATTTATGTAAATTGGCAGCAAAATTATACCCCCATCAGATCTGTCTAATCCAATATATTAATTATTTGGCCAAAAAGTCCATAACGAAATTTAATTTATTTGTCATTTTATACTGTTGCGTTGTTTCATTAAAGTGAAATTTAAATCCTATAGGAATAACAAAACTTTTCTAGCAATTAATTTGGTTTTCGATTCATCAGAGTTTCTTGTGTCGACCGACCCGTCTTCTGGTTCAGAATAGAAGGTTTTAAAAGTTTAATTTGCATATACTATACAAATACATAGGTTTGGTCTTTATATAAATCAGTATTACCATAAAGTGAAATTGTTACTCTAATTGCAATATAATTTGAATTTTTTTCTTTTGAAATTGTAATTTTGGTTTTGTGTCAAATCATTGAATAGTTGAAACAATATAAAATGCAGTATACATATGTACATACATACATCATACACATATAGTAGAAAACTTTATAAGTATATACTTATATGTATGTAAATATTTTGGTTTAAATTGCATAGAACATTTTGGCCGGAAGTGCTTATTATACGTAATTTGGAAGGAATAAACTTTTATGGAAAAGAATATTAAACGTGAACAGAAATTATTACCATGGTGAAAAGTTCGACGATAATAATCGTGTTGGAAAGTCTTAAACAGTCATAACATTTGTGGTTGTGGCGCAAGGTAATATGTATGTATACGTAATTTTTGGAAAACTTTTGGCTTTAAGCTGGTATTGCGTTGTCATTGCCAACATAAATGTAATTATATTTAAGAACTTAAGTCATAGTCGAAATATATATAGTACAGTAATGGTTTGGTTATTTTAGCAAAAACCCTAATAGCCTGTATTTAAAGCTTTGAAAACAAAACAAAAATAGTTACAGCAATTTCTATCATATATTTGATGTTGATTAAGGTAATTACACGATTTAATTTAAATTTTAACTTTTTCTCGTATATTAAAGTATTTAAAGCTTTTAAGCTTTATGGCTATATTACTAAAATTAAACATTATGATGTAAACGTGATTGGTTTCGAATATTACAATATATAAATAAAAGTGTATAACGTATCGATACTAAATCGATTTATTCCCCCCTTATTCTTTCTGGTAGACATTTTCACACCGTCAACGTTTTAGCGAATTAATTTTAGAACATTATTAATTTGGAGGTAACGACGCGATAAAAATGTTCAAAAATGCATGTTGGTAGTAAGTAAATCACTGTCCTTTTGCCATCAATTCATGTACATGAACAAGAAAAGATTTATTGGTCAACTAATTGGAAGAATTTAAATGGAAAGGAAATGGCTACATACATAATATCTTTTTGAAAAGGAAAATTAGATGGGCTCTCAAGAAACTGTCAATAGATGATTTTTTACTCTAATGAAAAATTGAAATTGATAGAGGATCAAGTATAAGTTAAAGAGACCACAAAAAAACAATTGACAGCAATTAAAATAAAACAAATCTTATAGAAACATAAGCCACAATACACATCACGTAGAAACTTTAATGAACTCATCCATCAAATAAATACACAAAAAGTTAATAAAATCTTTTTGCATAAATGTCTGGAATGGCAAAAATCAACAACCAGAAATACTGAACTAATGAAAAGTAAATAAAGTTGAATAGCGTTTTAGTGAAATGCACTTTTAGTAAAATGTTCGTGCCCATTTTCAACCCAATTATTAAATTATAAAATGAAGTTATTTTTAATTAAAGTTCTATTCGTATTTTTAATATGTTCCTTATTTATGAGTAAAGTGTGTAACATTCTTACGGTTACTAGCGAAGCGAAAGCTTCAATTAACTGTAAAAGTTAGATGAATATTTTATTTTTAAATTCGCTAGTAATTTCTCTAATTAATTGGTAAGTTAAATACCAATCAATTAAAAATTAAAGAAGTTGGATTTTTTTCAATGCCATCAAAATCAAATACCGAATATTGCCGTTATACATAGAGGAGATGCAGTAAAATGCAGTCAAATGTTAGTTCGAAATTATGAAATCGATAAATATAAATTTTCAAATGTTCATATTCAAATAAAAAAAAATGCTTGGAGTATTAATAAAAAACTTAAAAGGCATCAACAAACAAAAACTAGGAGAAGGGGCACATAATTTAAATCAACCATCATTATTATTTATGTATGTATATTGAATTGCTTAAATCACTTGAAATATCGATTAATTTTAATTGAATAAATACATTTCTACAAATAAACTTGGTTTATTTTACACCACTCAACAACTACTTGAAATCCCATCCACTTTTCTCGTCGAACCAAAATGTAGAGAAGGTACTTTGTATGTATATGTACAAAACCATTTATAATCATAAACATTCTACCGCCAAAATTTATGAGAATATTGACCTTTGACATTATATATGATTATGTCTTGAATAATAATTCAAGATTTCCATATACTATACATATATGAACATTATACATACATTGTACCGAAAACATAAAGTTTTCTCGTTACTCCGCATAAGACATAGAATAGACTAAGTTTGATTTTCCTTTGGGGGCTATAAATTTGGAACTATACAAGACGATACCTAGGTTCGACAACCCTTTTTTTTTTGCTATCTTTAAAAACATGCCAATAAATGAGATATAAATTAGAAAAGAGAGATATGTCATTTTGTTGTAAAGTTGGTTCAAGTAAGTTTGGCCTAGTCATCATTAAAGTTATGGCGATGCAACAAATTTCGTTTTCAATCGATACATATATTTAAAGATTTTAAAAGTCACCCCCGTTATAAATGAACAGTTATCAGAGCTTTTTTTATGCCTCCTAAGTTCTTGGAGTAATTACTTTTCTAACAATTATTATTATTTCTAAGAATAATTATAATTCAACCACATTTTTTGATTTATCTCATCCAAAGAGGATTCAAATTTCACATTATATACGATAAATGTTAAGGAACGTTACAATTACAAATGTGTTTTTGTGATTTTGATGATGATGATAGAATTTCAAACATTTACTATGGAACACCTAAAAAAAGGTTCAAATTCCAATTAAAAAGTAAAATTTCATTAATAATAATAAACCCAAACATCGATATATCGATGAATTTGTACAAATCTCAGCTTTTAATTTCTAATTTTGAGGTTTAATTACAATCCCCCGATTTTTAAAAAATATTTTACTGATATGATCTTTTTGAATCGGTTTTTTATGGAAATGTCTACCTACATATGTGTATCCATCCTGCAGGGCAGAGAGAGCTAGACTTGAGGGGAGTTGTATTGTATAAAATGTAAAAGTAGCTAGGTAGTTTGCTGTCGAATATTTTAGATTAATTGAACAGCTGACACAAATCACACAATACTGTTAATCCAACACAGATAAATTTTTGAGACGTCAAATTTGAATTAAAACTGTAAACGAGAATTTCTGTTATTTTTTAATTAAGACGAATCTTATAAAACGATTTCTACTTGCCGCAATTAAATCTACAATTTAATCTTTGTACAAATTTCGAAAGGGAATGTACTGTATATGTTTTCACACCCAACGAACTCCGAATATAATTTTCTTAATTTCTCAAGAAAATTTCTCCAGTAGTAATATTCAAATTTCATACCGCCCATTTCCTTATACAGAGGTTTTTCACACTAAAGAAAATTTTAATTTTTAGCAGATGCGTCTTATTCTTGTCTCTAAATTAACATGTTAAATATTAATAAAAATGAAGTTATCCCTTTGATATTTGAAAATGAAAATATCGTTCCCATTGAATAAATATTAAATACAGAAAGGGATATGCCACTGCGTAGGAAATAATTTATTATTTTTTTGCTAATATTAAAAAATATTCTTATTAAAGCCCACGTTATGATATTAATTTAAATTGTCAATATTTATCCATTGTTCAATTGTAAAAAATTATGTTAAATTTAATTGATTAAATTTGTCAGATATAAAATGATAAAGTAATTTTTCGGTTAATTTATTTCCAACTAATTGCTGAAATATGTTTTTATTAATTATATGTCCATTAAATTTAATAATAAAAAATTCCATTACATTAAACTGTCTACTTATCATCAGTTTCGTTTTGGACGTCTGGCACAGAAGGAGTGTTAATGGAAACCAATGACTATAAATATATGTAGGTAGATGAGTGTTAATGATAAAATAAAATGAAAAAGGAAGCTCAATATTTTAAAGCGAAGAAATAGCTAATCATCAAAATCGAGACATTGGCGCAGATGCAAAAAAAAAGGAATGTTTTTGTTTTGATATAGCTACACAATGATCGGGTGAGAATATGCAGGCAAATGATCAAGCTAATCCCTTTTATAGTTTCACAGTTGGATTTTTTGATGGAACACCACAAACAAATAAAATTAAAAAGTTAGCTTAAAAGCTCTGTAATCAATGTTTAAAATCTTAGTACTGAGAATTTTGTTCTCATTGAAAACGATATCTGAATTATTCAGAAATCACAAATCAACATAGATTACACGATTACACGCGGTACGTGCAGGTTCTGTGAAGAAACAGAAGAAACCCCAATACACCTCCTTACAGAATGCGGAGCACTCATCCACAAAAGGAGAGATTATCTGGGGGACTACTGCCTGACCGAGAAGGACCTTCCGTCCCTTAATCCACTCGAAATCCTGAAATTCCTAAAGGAAACAGGACTTGAGGAGGTACTCTAAATAGTGGAGAGGCTCCATGAAGATAGAAGTAAGAAAGGGGGGCACAATAGATCTAAAAAGGTCGAGGTGCAGCGATCACCCCTAACAACAAATCTACAAATCTACACGAATCTTCAATTTTTGAGTTTAATGTTCATACTAATACTAAAAAAATTCCAATGATCAGATAATTTGCACTTAATTCAAGATAGATAGTGGTTGGTTCAATCAATAGATATTTTTCATTTTACTGATAGAATCTACCCTTTTTGGATTTCAAATACTACATACATCTACAGCTCCTTTTTGTGGCTGATTTTTTATAGCGATACGAACTCTTTGAGAAATTCTTCAACCACACAACTCAATATTATAGAAACGGTTCCACTTTATCAATACACATACTTCTGTCGCCACCAGAATTGTTTCAATACCTTTCAACAATTTTCAACTTCATTTTTAAGTTTATTTCCTAACCGATAGTAATATCAATTCTGGTCAACTGAGCACAACCACACACAGCCACAAACAAAAAAAAGAATGAAAAAAAAATGAAAATATTTATGTTCAAAGGAAAGGATAACATCGCCAAATGTATATAAAAATACTTTTGTCAATGAATTTCAATTTGTGAACGCTTTTTACATGAAAAAAATGTATTTTTTTTTTTTTGAAATAACTTTAAATATTTCTGTTCATCGATACTATGTTTACTACATAACACATTCGTTCAGTAGCATCTGATCTTCTTTTCAGATTTAATAACTTTTCCATCATGGTGGAAATGTTCAATGTTCAATTGAAAATTCAACATTGTTGATATTTTTACTGTGAATTGCTTCGCATAGTATATGTAGGTACTATGTATGTAGTTATGAATAGGGGAGAAAAGGAGACTTGTCATTTCTAGTATTTGAATGGCATCGAGATCATATTATATTTGTGGCAGATGGAATCCGGTGTACAATGTATGTATATTGAACCACAGCCATTGCTTGATAGATGAAATTGATTTTAAGGATTTTAATCATAAATTTTTGGTTTTATTGATTTTGAAGGGAATCGTCGTGCATAAAAATATATATATCGCGGAATCAATTGAAGTTTACATAAATTGGCGGTGTGCTTGGTTAAAAGGTATAACACGTAAGAGGAGGAATCGGATTTTTATGTTTTAAAATATTTTTGAATAAAACATTATTTATGCAATATAACTTCTAGCATTAACGTCTTAATAAAATCTCATTAAAATTCACGAGATGTGAATTGGAAAAGCTTCCCGTTGTATCGTCAAAATATGAAAAATAAGTTTCAAGTTGAAAAGGCATTTTATTTTATTTTTCTGCTTAGAAAACTTACTCAAAGTAATAAAACGAAGTAGCAGGTTGTACATGTACATGAGTCCACTTCTAAATCAAATCTCAACCGAAATGGAGACTATGACCAAATTGTAGGTAAATAATAAACCTCAATATGAAAAAAAAACGTTTTTTTTAAAATGTTTTTTAAAATTTCTTTAAATTACTTTCATTTTAAGCTATAGAAAATCAATTCAGACGTTTAATCACATGAATTATTTAAAATCTGTGTTACATTCAAATTTTATGAAATTCACTGCTGTGTCTTACAAATATTATCAGGCCGTCTACTGTTTCTATGTTTTCTAACTTCGGTTATTATGTATTATTTGTATTCGTAAAGAACTTTTCTTTAAATTAAGTGTTGAATATCTATTTACCTTTTAATTTCATTACAAAAACTAATCGAAACTATACCTAACTCTATAGCTTTAAAAATAAAACCACATGCAAACTTAATTATAAATCCTTTACCACTATCGCAAACCATAGGTATATAATCTCACTACCATCTACTATGAATAGGAAAGTTGTAGAAGGATATACTACATATTTTCAATATAGGCAGCACATACATAAATAACACACATAGTTAACTTAAAGCTCAGACTTTATGCATAGAGAACAAAAAATGAATGTTATTTTTTTAACTTTAGCATGAAATCCTCCGTTGGTACAAAGTAAATCAAAGTAAAACTTAACTTGTAACTTTTTCTGGTATAGCAAGAAGAAGAAGAAAAAGCAGAAGAAAAAAACGCTAAGTAATGCCAGGTAATGCTAAGTAATGCGATTTATTAGAAAATGGCATTTGTGATTAATAACACTTTCGTACCTTTTACTCCCCAGATAATGTTTTCTTTATACCGTTACAAAAGCTACAAAAGAATAATGGGTGCGATGGCATATCCTTTTATAAATACAATATGTGTATGTATTTATAAGTTTATCTTTCTATATGTATGTATGTACGATTGTACGTACATGTACAATGTCTATTTGCAGTAAGCACAAAAAAATGTTGCGCTAAACTTTAACATACAAAAAGATAGAAAAGCTCTTTCGCCACTGATCCTCATTGATTTATTAACTGAATTGTTGAAACTATCTATGTTAATGCTCTAAAAATATTCTGTATTTAGATTAGATAATAAGCTCAGTGATCAACTCGAAACCAGATAGATACAAGAGATTTATACATAAAAGTTTTCTATTTGCAAGAATAACTTTGACAGCGGCTGACATTTTTATCTCATTTAAAGTTATAGTTGGTTGGCATATCCGATTTTAATACCTTTGTGGGTTTTACGCAATTAATCATTCTCCAACACATTAAAAAGTGTATAAGAGATAAAATGTCATTCAATGGGGAAAAGTTTCTGTTTCAATACTAACACATTACTAACTTCATTAGTTGACTTAAAATTACGCTAGTAAATAAACTTTACGGATTTTTTTTAACATACATACAATACAAGTAATGCCATTAATTTCAGAAGTTAAGTGCGCCTACAATTATACCATCTAATGAATTGGTTATTTTCACCAAAAACAATTATACAATCTAATGAACTGGTTATTTTCACCAAAAACTGACAAATAATATTTCGGGCTCACATCATTCCTAATGAGGCATAATCATCTTGAAAAAAGCTCTAAAGAGACAGAGACACCACAATTTATTTAATTCCCTCTTCTCGGTGGATTTTTACAAAGACACATTTTCCTTGAATAAATCTTTTGCATCTCTTTATTATCATGTTGTGCTTTGAAGCCTATCTTTTTAGACAAATTCACGCAATTATCAACAATATTCCCTTAAATTTTTCAGCTAAAATATGTATCCCACAAATATATCGTAAATGGTAGCATAGCAACTCATCCATAAGAAGAAATCACAAAGAAAAAACAAACAAATGTCGGAGCAATCAAAAATAATGACGGAAATACATTTTTCCCTTATTTAATTCAAAATACAAAATTGTTTCCCATTAGTGTCATAAGTAATCATTCATTTCTACCAAAGTGCCATCCTTAACATTTCAATAAACAAGATATACATAAGGAAATCTAAAATACACACACACACACACATCCTAACATCCTAGCCTATTATAATATGAATATCCGTTTAACAGGACTATTTTTTTTTCTCCGTCTCTTTTAAAACAATATTTATCTCTGAATTTTCCATTGTCGCGTAAAGCTTTAAAAGCTTTACAACTTAAGAAGGACAATTTTGTGTAGCAGTTCTATAAATCTTTGTGTTTCGTGACATATTTACACTATGCCCCAGAGGGTATCACCAAAATGATATACTCATTTTGGAAGCATAATGGTTAACTGTAGTAGGTGTGTGTAGCGTTTTCTTTATTTATTTTTTTATTTCAGTACAATTTCTTTGAATTCAAAGTTGAAAAGATAGTAGTGAAGTGAAGATTAAGTAATAGTTAAGCTTAACATAATTATAATAGATTTATGAGTAGTGTTATTTTATTATTATAGTAGGAAATGTAGGATTGGTTGTATTGCAGTGTGATTTTTTATGAAGAATGCAGCACTTAGGGGTGTTCCTTTTTAGGGAAACCTTACAAATGCTCACTGTAATTTTTTAATTATTGCCATTTTTGAGATGCATTATTTAAACTGTTTTTAGGTGGAATCCAATCACCTGGCCTCAAATTCAAATCATCATATCAGAAAAAAACATTTCATATTTCACCTCTAGTCGGACCTCCCACTTCAAAAGCAGCGACCCCATCATCTGAGTCATTTGGTTGGTTATGTAATATACGAATGCATTTTACAAATTTGTATTCTCTTGCACGTTCACAACTTCATAAATTTATTTTAATTATATTGTAGAAAAACCATCTCGTTTTTAACCTCTAATTAAAGTTGTATTATTCTCAACCAAACTAATTTCACAACTATTTCCACAAAACGAATATGTATTCTCCATTCGCTTTTTCCCAGTGGAAGAACTTCATACATATACACAGTTTACGGAACGAAATGAAAAACCTACGGATATTAGGTTATATATGTACGGTATACACAGGATACGGAGATAGTATCAAGAGATCTAATTTTGAAGTCTATGAGTGGTTGTTTTATCCATCACTACTACTGCTATAGCTGAATGGTATACCGCACATATACTCGTATGTAGTTTTTGTTTTTGGGCTACCTAAATTTATGAAAGTTCCTATATTATGTTCGGTTGAGTAGTCCCTAAATGCCCAGATACATTGTTTTTCATTTGAATATGTAAATGAATATGGTATGAACGTATAAGTAGTTGATTTTGTTCTGAATATTTATATATAGTTATTAGATAAAGTCCAACAGATTTACAAACCTTTTTTTTTCATTTTATTCTCGGTCTTATTGAAGTTGATAATAAATTCAATCTAAAAAAAACCAATGAACTAACTAGATGGCCTACATATATTTTGACTTATGCTAATTAACAGATAAAATATCAGTAAAGGATTGTTTCTACAATTAATTTGCATATAATTCCAAGAAATTGATAATCAAAATCAAATTGATTTCCTTCTTGATGAAATGATGATAATGATAGAAACAAAAATATGATTTTTTTTTATTGAAAAATTACTTACGTACTGTGTTCATTTTTAATTAAATCATAAAGACTACAATAACCTTAAAAAAGTTAAATTCTAGAAAAAAAGAGAAGCTCTATAAGGTCATTTTACACAATTTTTGAATTGTGCAGAAAATTCTGAATATTTAAAATTTTTAACACTATTTGAAAATTAATATTAAAAATATGCTTAATTTAAATTACATTTTTCTTAAGTGAACAATAAAACAATAAAGATTAAAAAAAAAACACAAAAATTAATAACAAACTTTATCCTTACACTTGCATATCATTTCGACCTTATTTGTATATGATACCAAGGAGGATAGGTAAAGGAAAAAAATTAAAAGAGTCTTTTATAGTGGCTAAACATAAACATATGTATATATTTGATTCTATTTACCATTTATTTTCGACGCATGACATTTTTATGATTATTATTTTCATAACACACATAAAATAATGTTTTATTCACACAATAAACAACCACACCAAATCTATTAGATTACGGAAAAAAGACCGTTTTGTTTTTTTTTTCTTCACCCCAAAAGAAATATTGAAACGAATCGAATCCCCTATATTATATTTGATACTTGTACACTGTAATTTTATTATCAAATAATGTCACTCAAATATAACATCGGAAAACATCTTTTGTTTTAGGTTATTGATGGAAGCATCTATCTGATAAACAATCTGAAACCATTTCATTTTATGCGACACAAATCTAATTTATTTGTACAAAATTGTCAAACAGAATTCTATATAGAGAGAGATTTTCAGTATACTCTTATTTAACTTTTGTATTATTGTGTATAGGTAATAGTTGCGCATTGAAAATGCCTTAAGCCATAGAAAAATGAAAATGGAGTGATATCAAAAGTAAATAATTTTCCACTGTTTAAAAATGGCATTTAAATTGATGTCGTAAAAATTTCAAATATGCATGTAAATTGCTTAAGGCAAATATTGATTTATTTATTTGTGACTATTAATATATTGAAGCTACAAATTTAAAGAATTCATACAATGCTTAGTCGTTCAGAAAATTCCGATTTAATTTCAATTGTCCGACTTTTTATATTTAGGACAATTTTTTTTTTAAATGTTAAAGAATATTTACGAAGTCACTTTACTTCAATGGGCGGTTGCTTTTATGCTTCTCTGTGAAATTAATTGACAAATATGCTAACAACCCTTAACGTTGTTCATGGGATAAAGCCATAAAGCACTTCATACAAAAAACATCCTCCTTTTGTCGTGTATGCAAAGACATGCATAAGGACATATTTTTGCCTCAGGTATTCTGTAAACTTATTTCTCTTTAAATATTTTTTCTTCTTCTTTTCTTTCCTCCTCTAATTTCATTCCTCTTAAATTAGAAAGCAACAAAAATCTAAAAATTCATTGTGGGTGAAGTACTCGCCCTAAATATTTATATCACCATTAAATCTCAATTAGATTATTTATTCATATAAACGGCTAACATTCACCATTGTGAGCGAAATGAATGGAGGCCCGGATGTGGTTATTTGATAAATGCAAGAGTTCTTTAATGTTTACGTGGTACCGTTTTAAATATATAGGTAATGTCAGACAATTGAGCAACAATTCAAATATATAAAAACATTATTTAACTACTACTATATGCATTGCAATATACAATAAATGTATGTACATTGTACAATGTACATATATAGTTATATAATTCATGTCCAAGGTCCAACTATACTGTGCACTGGCAGATGCTACAAGATGTGGTCACATTTAACAATTTGTAATTAAAGGAACCATCATGGGAGTTATTGTTAAACACACAGACAAATGTTGGCTGTCCCATCCAGGCTATTGTAAACAGTCATTCACTTTCTGGAGATACCTTTCCATAAACCTCTGTGATTCATTTTACCTCCATAGCCTATATTTTAACGAATTTTCGAATACTCTTATTATGGAGGGATAATAAAAATCATATCATCCTCAATCTAATTTTGGATTAAAATTCCAGTTCGTATAAAACTTGTTAAACTTTTAAAATATCAAAGCTATATTTTTAACTCTATCTTTATTTTAAATGATTTGAAACAGTTAGGCCATAAAATGAAGAAAAAAAAGTTTTTAAACTTAAAAGAAATAATGGGCAAATCTATATTGAAATCAGTATAATAAACCATTAAGTGAAAATTTATAGTACCAAGACTAAATTATCAATTAAATAGCTCTGCATCTGAACAGGTAAATAACAAAAAGTAAACTTTTAATACGATAGACAATTTAAATGCAAAATATTGCCACAATCACCTAACTTTACTGATTGAATAAAAAAACCAAAAGTATAAAAATCCTTATGGCAACTACCATCTAACTCAATTTATATCACTCAGCAAACCGATTTGATGGAATATTGACATTTATTGGTTACCTCTATACCGACACTTAGAAGATTCCATATAGTAAAGTAATTTATACCTGACATAAAATAGCATCCTAATGAGATTCGGTCAAATGGATAGGGCTGAAATTCATTTATCTTTATTTAAAAGTATTTTGGCATCCTTTCTGAAAGTTAAATATCTTACGAATTCTATAACATTTTTAGCTACGTGACCTATAACAATATATTTTTTGTAATAACATTAAATTAAATTAAATTAAATTAAAGAACAAGAAGTATACAATTGCTGACACATATACCTACACACTAATTATATTCCAGCCAAAATGGTACGACTATAAATTCTCATGACTTTAAGTACATCAATCACGTTTGCATATGAGAGTAATTAACTTCTTGCTATTCTCTAGTTGGTATACTTAGGCTATTTAACTATGAAATACATTACTCGGGATAAAATGTACATGAAGAAAAAAAAATACAGAAAAAACAGAGAAAGAAATGAATTAAGTGGTACTATATGTTTAAGAGCTTCTAAGCATCGTTGCTCATGTAGTTATCCCAATTTATATTACATTATAGGCCGTAAATGGATTGCCATTAACACTCTGGATTACGAAGTTTGAAGAACTTTTGGGGTAGTAATGTCATAGGAAATTAACTTTATTAAATAAAGTTCTATGAGTTGGGTAAATAATTTTTTATCAACCATGACAAAACTGGTATATATTGTGCCTAAATGACAGGTACCTAATATTAGATTAATTAATACACCTGAACTAATATCTTAATTTGTTTTATATGAAAAATGAATGACGAAAAAATTTACAGAAAATCTATGTGAATATATACGTTAAAGTGTGACGAAGAAAATCTTGCAATCTCTTAAGAAAGTAATCATGAATCGGTGAAGTTTTTTTTATTATATATCTATGTATGAGATGAGATGAAACAAAAGAATAATGTTTTGTCATATATCAAAATAAATGAAGTTATATATCCAAATAACCATTAGTAATTCACCTATAGTAGAATAAAACGTCTCAAATAAATTTAATTAATAAATTTAATTATATCGAGACATATCAATATTTTGAAAAAATAAATAAGCTTCAATCTTTTTTTTGCAAACCCTGCAGATAATTTTATCGTTATTATTTATGAAAAAAGTATTTCTGAAATCTTATTAAAAATGTTAATTAAGAAGTCTACGTACGCGCCGGACTCAAAAGTTTTTTTTTTGTTGGCCATTAAAAAAATTGTAAAATTTATAGGTCTTGTTCAAAACTCTCGTTCGGTCATAAAAATCCCCAAAAACATTATTGTAGAATTTATGCATTTTCTTACTTCAAGTGCAAAACAAATTTTAAATTAAAAAAAAAATGTACAAGTAAAAATTTATTAATGAACTATAGATGTTAATATAATAGGTATATTCAAAATTATTTTAGAAATAATATTTTGTCAGTTAACAGGAAACTTTTTCTTTCAAAAACCTTGTTTCTACCATCAAAAAGATAAAATTGACCGAAGTTTAAATTTTACCCAAAATATATGAAAAATAACTATTTATGCGAAATTTTGTTTTAACATCACAAATAAAAAATCCTATGAATTATAAAGTAATTATTTTCAGAGTTAAAAAAATTATATTACTTTTTTTTTCCCAAAAAGAAAAGCTTTTTTAAATATATCCTCACAATCAATCCATAGAATCAAAAAATCATTTAAAGCTATTAAATTATTATCCATCTTCAATGATTCATGAAAAAAATTACTTACTTAAAAAAATAAAAAAATAAATTATAAATTTTTTTTTTGAAAAAACAATAAATTTTTCATTATTTTTTCATTTTATTTGAGTAGATTTTCTGAAAAATTGATAATGCACCAAGATTATTTGCAAATTTAATATTTAAACAAAAAAAATCCTTTTTTTTCAAAAATTGCGTATTTAATCGATTTCCAAAAAAAATATTATTTATTTTATATTATGTAGATACAATACCTACATTCTACATACCTATATACGTTATAGGTAAGTACTCAATTTCTTGCCTGAATGTTATTCCATAAATGTAATAATGTAAATCAAATCCCTACATACATGAGAGGAAAAAAAACCGTTTCAATAAAATGCAAAAAGAAAAATACAGCATATCACGTACACATGTTATAACATGAAATTCAATCTTTTTTTTTTCAATAAAATATTCAAATCAACTTAATTCAAAATTTACTTAGTCAACTTTGAAATGGAACCTTAATGGATTATACATATCCCATCATAAATCGTTTAGAAAAGAAAAAAAATTTCTGGCACGCTTTCTAACTAATTCCAATATCGAAATTTGGTCACGACCACTACTACTTCTACTACATACTACGAGAAATTAGATTTTTATTTAAAACTAAACTCATAAATTTATAGGTCGTGTCTGGTGAACTTGTACAAGAACTAAGTTTTTCGCTGCCAAAAATACCAGAAATCTGCACCCAGACCGAATTTACGCCAATGCGACATTTAGCTATTGAGATTGCTTGCTTATCCATCCACTATACGGACAAATTTTAATAAATTCAAAATAATCTCGAAAATGGATTATCTTTGAATAAAAAAAAATAATAATAAATCCGTTTGGTTTCACTTTGAATAATAAAAGATTTAATTTTTGTATTAACGTGAATTTTTCTTTTTTCACTGATATCCATTCATCCTTTTGAAAGCTTTTTCATAATAAAAAAGAAAAAAAAAATTAAAATTCATCGCAAAACAAATTATTCGGCACATCTCCAACGCAAAAAAAAAAATTAATAGCACTGATCCTGTATATTACTTAAGTTCAGAATCTATTCCTAGCCTTACATACATAATACATAATAAATACAGTTGACACTATGTATTTCCACAGTTATTAGAACATATAGAATTTATTTGGAATAAATATAATTAATTAAGTGTTTCCCCCCTTTCATTTGCAGATAAATTCGATTATAACACTCAATAAAAAAATATAGAAACAAAGATAAAAAAAAAAAAAAAAATTGTTTCACTCACCAAATTTAACTTCCACTTAAATGAACTTCAAAAGCGATCGGCAATTTAATCCACAAAAAGAGAATGTTTTTTTTTTAATACCCAAAAATCACTGTTTAGCGCACAACACTGAATTAAGAGCTTTTGTATAACACACACCAGAAGACCACCCTTGCTGTTTGAACGTAACAAGCGGAATGCAGAAAATTCAGCTGTGGCAACGGCTTATATATAGACATATATCGGTGCGAGAGAAAAGGCCCGTCGCATACAGATTTTCCTGCTAAAACAAATATATTTTTCATTTATTGGTTTATGTACCTATACACATACATATGTAAGTATAGTATGGCTGGCTATATACAGATATAAAGTGAAAAATGTTAAAATTATCTCAAGTGCGGAGGAAAAGTGATAAAGATGCACACGTCGACAGGTTATCTGTTGATTTTGTGTGATTTCCCAAGCATGTAATCGTTATAAAGAACTAGCTAAATATATCTGCAAGCACTTGAGCCAAAAAGGACAAAGGACAAAAATGCCATGTCAACCCAGAGATAAATATTTTCATGTTTCTTTTCTTCATAGCATAATTTTTTTCTTTCTCTATTTTTCTTTTCTTTTTTTCTTTTTTTTGGTTGAAGAATTATCTGCAACGGTGAATATATGTTACATTCTTATGCTAGTGTATACAAGAAAAAAGTTATGGTTATATTTACCCCCCTCCCCTCTATTCCTCTTTATCAAACTATTCATACAGTTATAGTTTAGCAAGCACATGAAGAATATGATGTCAAGGAGATTTCTTCTCTGGATGATGTTGCAAGAGTTTAAACGAGGAGAAAACTTTTTTTGGAAATAGCGTACACAGAGTTTTTCTTTTGGCATAAAAGTTTTTGTCTTTTTAGATTGAATAAAGTAAAGAAAAATTAAAAAACATGCATTTTTTACTATTTGCTAAGTGAAGTTTAATAGTATTTCTTTTTACATACTTTAAGTATAATAATTTATATATAAAAATACCATAACATTACCTACTTCTTTAGTTCTTTTTAATAATAAAGAAAACTTGTAATAATCTGATAATAAGACATTTTGTTATTCAGAATTTTTTAATTTTTGTTACAAATTTTTTTTTTAAATCGTTGCTAAAGTCATTTGACTCGTAAAGCGGTATATGATGATTTACTGTTTTATTGATGGTAAAAATACAAGTTTTTATGTTAAATCTTAATTAAATGTTTACTACATTCAATTATTTACGGTAATGTAATTGTTTTTCTCTACAATAAATAAATTACCAATCGAATAGTATTTTTTTTACTAACTATAGTAATTTTGTGCTACTTATCCTTTAATTTGAAAAGAGTATATTGTTTGATTTTATTTGACTCATTCTCCTATACTGTGACGCATACCTACACTTTTTAATGCGCAATATAATATCAAATGTACCTTCAAGAAAAATTATCGTACATTCGCAGTAATTTATAAATAAAAATGTAAATATTTGTCTCCTTACAGAATGTTACAATTTAATGAATAATTAACCTGTACCGTACAATCTTAAGTCAACAGTTAGTTAAAACTTTATATTTATATTTATAGAATGTTGATTTTTACTGTATCTTTTATTGCGTTAAAAAAAAACACACAACACAGAAAATGCATTTAATAACCTTCAATATGTACCTACAGGATATAAAAGTTGAACAAATAAAATTGTCCCATTTTCTATTTGACTTCATATCTACGTTCTATATATGGCCGTTATTCAGCGTTTCAAAACTGAAATTGAACCAACACAATAATGAATATTTGCTACATTTACTCTTTCGTCTGCAAAAAGCTTTACAATATAATCTGCAAAAGCTCTATGCAAATTCTGAAGTAAGCTAATTGTTTATGAGCATTGAATTTATAGACATTTACTATGCCAATTCAACAGGGTCTGATTAGTTAGATATTGTACGACATATATGGATAATTGCACGTACATATAATAAATGATTTAAAATGGAATGAATAATTGATGGCAAAGTGTTAACAGTGGTTATTAAAACGTTGAACATGAGGAATTAATGTTGCAATTTATGTTTTTCAATTTGACTTATTCAACAATATTTTAGTAAATCAAGTGAAATTGACATTCTAACATTGTTTACATTCAATATGGGAATAGAAAATGTAAAATATCAAAATACAACATTAAGCAAATTATATATTTGTAAATTCACTGCCCTAAAGTTTAGCTAGTTCTGACTTTTAATTTAATCAAGTATTGAATATACATACCCATAAGGTATACATACGTAATTCTCACTAAAGCAACTCACACATCAATAGTAATTGAATATATATACAACCACCGAAGTTTATCAAAGTTTATTTCACGCAAGCGTCCGAGATCCAAACAGTTAACATATCTTGTGGTAGAAAGCTTGAAATAGAAAAGTTAACCTTTGGTTAAGAGACACACTACCATAATCATCATTATAAGAACTTGACATTCATGAATATAAGAACAACTTATAACAACCACTTACTCATATATGTAGGTACTAATTCACAAATACTCCAGGTTTCAATAGATTGTTTTGAGGCAAATTATTATAAATTTCTTAAAGTTGCATTTCATTATGTCATCCGACACCTCATATATTTGACGAAATGTTTCAAAATCATCGTTTTTAGATTTTACAATTAAGAAAATATCAGAATAAGAATTTTCAAAATTTGAAAGGAAATTTCCTTATTTATATTAGGTATAGTATATGGAATTATTGATAAAACTAAAAACCATATTTAGTACCTATAGGTATACTTGACAGTAGATAACTGTAACGATAAATCTACCAACAGATTTCAATTAGATGTTAAAATTTAATTACGCTTTTAGGCAGTTCATAAACATTATTTCAACATTTATGATTTGATTATTTAAATTGTGTATTCAGTAGATACATAGCATAGCTGTACGAGTGGATACACAATTTCCGTGCAAATTTTATTATCATCATTGTTACCTATTAAAATCAAAACCAAACGAACATTCTATTCTCCAATAGTTTGGCATTATGGAAAATTAAAGTTATTTTATGACTTTATATGGTAAATTATTATTCTAAATTGAAATTGACATTTATAATAAATAGTGCAGATATTCTCTGTGTATATATTTAATGTATGTATGTATGAGCACGTTTGCAACGAATTCTATTTGGAAATAGGCCAACAATATTATAGAAAAATCATCTACATACATACATGCAAGGAAAAAAAAACTATTTGTGGTAATAGTCAAGGTTTTTCCACAATTCACAGTTATAAATCTAGTACATAATTATACAATAATGGCGTTATTCCAAATATTTATTTAGTGTACTTTTTATTATTATCGAATTTTCGCATTGATAGAGGGAAGAATTTCGAAAATTGCAATTAAAGTAAGAAATTTAATTTAAATGTTCGTCATTACACATATGCAATAAGATTTTCCTTGAAATCTTACTGACTTTTCAATCGCATTCATCGACTAACACATTTTTTTATAAGAAAATTGAACAAAATAAAGTTAAAAAATCAGAAAAACTATGTTTGCGTAGAAACTATGATTAAAATTATACTAAATACTTACCACAAGTACTTACTTAATCCCTAACATAATCCCACTAAAAAATTATCATAAACCAGAATCACCCAACGTAACAATAACAATATCCTTCTCGCTCTATCTAATATTTTCCCCAACAAATGCGGAACAAAATAAAAAAAAACCGTTTTACGCCAAATATGCAAAGCAGGAAAATAAAAATTTTTTTTTCTTTATTACAAATTATTAATTATACAAATAATTTGAGTAATTATATTTTTAATTCATTTTATGGAAAAATCAAACTTATTCACATAATCTTATTTGAAAATCGCATTAAATCAATAACGATAAATATAACTATTACCCATCACTATGTATAGTTATAGCATACTACGTTGGGATTCCTCCATATGGGACACAATCCTGAAAGGTCTAAAAAGAGTAAACAAAAAAAATTAAAGGAGACACTTAGAAAAAAAAACGATATTAAATCGATGTCATATAAGTACAAAAAATAAAAACTGAGAAAATTAAAATGAACTCTAAAAGTTCGCAATTCTTAACAACAATAAAATCCGATCTATTTGCCTCAATGAACCAATTTTATACTTATGAATAACTAAGATGAGAAATATTCTTACCATTCCACAATATGCCGCATTTCCCAGAGTTGCGCAATAATAACTTGAACCAAAAGTACATGGATCTACGCTTACCATTATTTCTATAAAATTGTTTTGTGAGTTAATAAACACCAAACAATTTAGGATTTTAATCAAATATGTACGACAAAAAAAACAAACATAAATTAATAAATTAGCAAATATTGAATTATCGATCACAAGTTTTATTCGATTTTTATTTAATTGAAGACGAAAATCTTACAAATGAATTTTCGCTATATCACATGTGATGTTAAAAAAAAACTCATTACCTGTGAATGCCGATTCTGCACTAGCACAATTTATTGCAAAAGCAAAAGACATCAACAGAATACACAATTTTAAAAATAATTTCATTTTTATTTAGTAGTAAATTTTCTTTAATATACTTAATTGAATAATATCAACTGAAAACTACATATATTTTACATCAACTCTAATTTATAGCAAATAAAAAACACGTACCCAATATTTAAAACCGTTTAGTAATAAAACAAACATAAAGTAGGTACATATATTGATAAAATGTTAAGTAAAAAAAAAATATAGGAAGTGTGGATTAAAAAGTACCTATTTAATGTACAAATGTCGATGATATAGTGTTCAATCTATTTTAAAACGTAATTATTATATTTGCTAAAGAACCATAACACCATTATTTAACATTGTCGATGTACGTACATACAATGTACATACCTACATACATAAATGGTGAAACTGTATTATTTTCAAACATTTGGTCTAGTACCCCTGTTGAATTATATTTTTATTAAAAAAAAATATTTCCGCTAAACTAAAAATGGTTTATTAATAAGCACAAAAAAATCGTCTAGAAAAAAATTAGAATTAAAATTACTTCCAGAAAATATAACATTTCTAAATCTAGCATTGAATATTAATTTATATTCAGTAATTAAAATTTACAAAATATTTGCATATTACGGATTAATTAATTTTGTTATTCTTTATTTATGGCAACAACAAAAAAAAACATCTAGAAGTTATATTAAATGGACCAATTGTGTAAATATTACAATGTGCGTGGATACTTAATAAAAGTTAGTATCATTCATTATCAATGAAAAGTAATAAGAATTTTACTTTGTATTTTTTAACAATTATTATTACCTTCGCTTTTTATCATTTTATAGCATATTTACCTATACCTGTACAAAACTACAATTTATGTATATAGGATTCGTTCATTTATATAGCAATGTCGTGAAGTGTGGAATTCATTTTAGATATAATACTAACTACAGTCATACATGATTTCGTTAATAATTATTCAGAGTGGAATTTTTATTCTGTTTTATAATATGCTGCAATTATTCGAATTTATTTTTTATATTAAAACCAAATTCATGATTTATTATGTAATTATTTATATTGTGTATTTGACATTAAATAAATACACAACAAAACATCTACCCAAATTCTATAAACCAGCCATTAGAAGAACTCATTAGACTATTTAATTGAATATATCATTTTGTCAATGTTATATTATATTAGTGTTCAATTAAAAACCAATCTCATTTATTAATGTTATTATTATAATTTATTAAAATCTTTCAAATATATTTCTGCACATTATTTAAAAACATTTACACACAAGCTTTTAATAGAATTGGTTTGATATTACAACGATTTCATTTAATTCGATCATTGCAGATTTATTATATACGTTTTGAGAAAAAAATAAATCGCATGGAAATATCGCAAACAGTGTTAAAATTAGTCCTTGTTCTTAAAATATTACAGTAATTTACATTGTTATACTCTATTAACTAAATAAAGCTAATAAGAATGATTCACTATGTGCTATACATGAGTAACTAGCTACTTATAAATACACTTTAGACTGGAGGTATACATACTTATGTTGGAAGAAAACGATTTGTACATATACTCTCCGATCTTCCTATGCTCGTACCCTCATTGGATATTTATATTTACTGATGTATTATATGTACTACAAAAAGGATGCTGAAAACAAATCCCATTCCTTGGCGCAATTTAAATGTTTATAATGTCTAAATATTTACATTGAAGTCTCCTTAATTTGAATTTTAAATTTCTAAACGATTTTCATAATTGAACAATTTGTGCATACAAAAAATATTTAAAAAAAATTTGAAATTGTAGCAGTGGTTATATTTGTAATAGGTACCTACTATAAAATTAAATCATTTCAAATCAATAGTTTTACCTACCTCACCATATACAATTTAAAGAATATAAAATGAAGCTTTTTTTCCTTTTAAACAAAATACCTTCTATGATAATATGTAGACGCACGATTCGATTTTTAAAAAAGCTCACATAATCAATACCTAACTGTACTATATTTTTAAAGAATAATACTGATTAAGCAGATATATCATGTCTGACATATGAGCTTGGATCAATCTCAATGCCTGGTTCTTAAATAGAAACGTCTACAGTACAACAACAACAAAAAAGAAGCGAAACGTAATAAATTCAATAGATTAACGAAATTTATGTGATGATAATAACGGAAGGTAGTATGTATGTATATCCGTGTTGCGCTATATTTTTGTTGTTGTTGTTGTTGTCTTTAGAGCTTCCTTAAAACCGACATTTTACCGGAAAACCAGTTTTTAGCTGTCATTTGTGACCGAAATTCTCAAAAAAAAAATTAAGTAAATAAAAACATATATCAAAAGCTTTGTATTTAAAAAAAATTATTCTTGACTTGTTTGTGGAACAAAATAAAATTATAACATAAATATAAATTTTACAGTAAGACTTTTGGAAGATAAATTATGTATTGAAATTTTTCGTACCGGCACCTGTCAGTATTTTATGGATTTTTATTTTTTTTTTTTTTTGATATTGTAAAAAACAAAACAAAAATAATTATACCAAGAAAGAATTATTTAATGGTAATAATATTTCAACAAATCTTAAGAATTCCTCTTCTTCTACCAAACAAATCTTTTTCCATCAAACGAAAATATCAAACATTTATATAATGTACATAAATATGTATGATGGTCAAATTTTATGTTATTCCTAAATATAAAATTGCTACGAGTCAGGACATTTAAAGCTCACTCAAAAGATACTCACTCAAGAAACTTGGGAAAATTTAACTAACTTGTAAAGCTTAAACATCGCCAGTTTGTTGTCTGAATTTATAAAATTTTGTATTATATGGAACATTCAGTTTTCCATTATAATACAAATACAGTAAAGTTTGTAAAAGCTTTTTATGAAGCTCGCTTGGTTATTCCGAATATTTTGGTTTGTACGAATGATAATATTTTCGAATTAATTTCAGTTATCCTCATAGTCATATAGGGAACAATACAATTTTTATTCGAAAAGAGAATATCAGAATTTAAAACCGCAGAAAATAGTCCATCGCAATTATGAATGAAGTTAGAAATATATCCATTGTTTGAAAATTGTTATGGTATAGTTAGTGTAAGAGAGGCCGGGCGCCCTAGAGCTCCCGAAATTTCTTAGGCCTCTATATGTACATTGTACATACATATTATTTATGGTGATGGTTTTTTCCCATCAAGATGTTATTCGTTATTTTTTTTAAATTATCCTACAATAAAGCTCAATTCAATAACATCAAATTCAATCATCTTTAAAAATCAATAATTTGCATTTTAATCTATTACAACCAATTTAAAATTATTTCTTCATCTTGAAATAAGCAATGCAAAATTAATATAGATTTTGTTTTTCTCATTTGATAATGGACAATATTTCTAGAAATATATGATGACAGACAGTATCTGAAATGTAGGCGCTTTTCAAATCAAGTGTCAATTGTACGTAGGTAGAATGTAAATAAATAGTTACAGTGAAATTTAGAAGAGCGTGATCGGCATAATTGTACCAAAATATAAAGGGGAAAAAAGTAAAAAGTACTAAGTAATTAAAACAATATCTTGCGTTATTTTTTACTTCGCTCTATTGGCTCGTTGAATTTATTATATGCAATTAAAAATTACTTTCTAATTATTACAATATTTATTGTGAATTTTTTAGGATGATCCAAAATAGAAAGCTCAAAATTTGACGAAAAATTTTAACTCATAACAATTTTTTACATCACATTAAAACAGGGGATTTTTAAATTAAGATATAAAAAATCTATTTAGGTATACCTAGATCAAGAAACCCATCCAAATTAGAGTAAAATTTTTTTTAAATATTTTGTTCATTAAAAACATTTCTTACCTACACCTTATTACTCTCTAGTTCGTATCTTTTAAAAATGTGCGTGTTTTTTATTAATTTAGTATACAATATTATTGCTCCGGACTACCATATACATATAGCCTACTGTCAGCGCGTTCTATAAGTTATAGATTGTTAAAAATAAATCACATCGATTACAATTATGGTTGAAGGTAATGTTGAATGTGAAAAAATTACGAAACTCAACACCAATACAAATAATGGAAATTGTACTCGACATCAGAACTTATTACAGATTCCAAGAACTTTAAAAACTGGCCTATCTATATATGTACTTGTACATTGTACATTGTCGTCAATTTAACTATTATTTTATCTATTAAATTGACACTTTAACTTACATAAATTACATAATAATATGAAATCGATATATGTATGTTCAATACGTATTGTTAAGCATTATAATCGATTGCAATATAAATATGTAGCTCAGGTGTATGTCAGTACATCTTTAGGAAAATGTTATTTTTTGATAACATATCTAAAAAGAAAATTTATTTTCTTAACATCTTCTATCCATTATTCCACTTTGGCGATTATGATGTAATAAAAATTATTGTAGTTCTATTATCTACCTACACAAGCATACATTATACAAGTACTTATATTCACATATAACATAAGCTTTTTATTAAATGTAGAAAAATATTTTGATAACGATTCAGTGTTATTCAGTTATTGATGAAATATCTCACGTTTATTATTATTATTGTTTATCTAAATTTAGAAATTCTAGTAATTTGCTTTTCTTGTTATGTGAGGCAGTTTTCTTGTAAAAATATGAAAACTCTATAGAAATTTGATGAAAAAAAAAAACTTCAACTCTATACTAATAGAACATGCCACTTTCTTTAAAAAACAAAATGATTAAATTGCTTAAAGACTGTTTTCATTGTTTGTTTAATTCTTTCAGAATGGATTCCAATTTTTTCCATAATCTAAACGCCATTTCCATTTTATAGTTTTTTTTCTTCAATAATAGGTTGGTTCAAAGCCGACAAAATATTTAAACATATCAATTTATTGACATAAAGATAGCCCTCCTACAACACGGTTTCAATCTAACTGCTAGGCTCATAGTTACAACACTGAATTATATTGGAACCTGTCTACATACCGTGTTGTTGGAGAGATAACTGTATAGGCAAAATAGAAGACTCACGAAAAGAATTGTACAAAAATATTTCATACATAATCTAGGACCTTTTAACAAAAATGAGTAATCTTATTGGGCAATACATCAATAACAATTTAGGAAAATGTGATTGCTTAAAATTATTTAGTATGGAAAAACTACCATTGCTAAAAGGATATTGGTGACATTTGGGGACGATGAATTTCTACATCAAATATTCATTCATATACGACATAACTAAATTGATAAATTCGCAGTGTTGCAGTTGTTTCTGGAGTATAAGAAAAACGCAACCAACACTGAAGAACACCCAGCGTTCAAGAAGGCTTTTGGTAATAAATATAAATTTGCCTAGCTACTAGGTATATAGTAAACGAAAAGCTTCGTTTTCAACATATAACCACACAAATATTTTACTATGTAATCGTAACTCATACACACACATAGATACCTATGGTTTTATATTTTACGTATTTATGAAATATGTATAGGTACGGACAAACACCTTATCTCTTACCATATGACGGAGAAAATAAACTTAATTTACATAAAACCGGAAAACAAGAAAAAGTCGATTCATCTCAGTAACGTATAGAGCTTTTCTAGGATTAAACAACCCACCGCGAAAAAGCTCTCTACTAAATCATAGACCGCTGACTTCAGTTTATTAAATAAAATATATTTTGATTAATTACCACACAGCCATACTGACGTATAATATGCATCAAAAATAAAATAATTATTATAAATTTACAAAATATGAATCCACCACCATCACCACCACCATTTATCACCATCGCCCATCATTAATACTTTTATATCCCATGAGCTAACGATAATAATATGTTTTTCTAGTATTTTTGTACTTTATACGTTAACAATAAATTTAATAATATAATTATTATTTAGTATGATTAGCCCATAAAATTAAGTAATGAACGACTTTATTGAATTTGTATGCAAACAACAGTCTCTCGTGTATAATACGATGGGCCATTACTCTTGTTTCAGGCCACTTTTGTTAGTTTAGCAATGGATTTACGATGAAATTAGTTTTTCTATATAAGAATCAAAGTGACATATCATTTACTTGTCAAAATGTATTTACTACAATTACCTGTACTACGATAACCAGGATATAACAGGTAATAAGTTCTTTACTATATATATATGTATGGGCCATCGTATATGTTTAACCTATATTGACCAAATGTTTATTGATGGTATTTAGTTAATTCAGAGAAACATATGTATGTATTTATTGTCTGGTATTCTAACATTGACATTGAGCTTAAAAGCTTTATTTATTTAGTGGGTGTCGGTTTATTTGAAATTATACTAGAAATCAAACTAATCTTAATTTTACTCTCAGAAGGTTGTAGAGAGAAATTTTTCGTCGCTTACAGTTTCTTAGGCGATATTTTACGACAATAAAAAAAAAATCCAAAATATTATTATTATAGAAGATACTGCAGGTGTAAATTTATTTTAATATTTTCAAAAACTGTTCCGAAACCTATTAGGTAAAAAATAAATTTTCTATATTCAATATTCTATTGACTAATAAATAAAAAAAAATCATACGAATATTATTTCAGTAAAATTAGTTCGGCAATAAGTAGGTATGTATATAATGTTTAAAGCAAATACCTATCCCTGTAATTTCAACACTCTTCACCCACAAATCATACATTTCAGTTGATTGAATCTCATTCAATTAAATTAACTTACATTACCTACATTTGCTTAAATAGCTCTGTGGCCAACAATATTAATCAAACATCCTAATAGAGACCAAAACATCCATATTATTGCAATAAAAAACCAGTAAAGAAGGAATAATTGGCTACGCCGATTATAATATACCCGTATGTATAAGTACTTGTTTATTAGCTACGACTTTGTCCGTGTCCATTTTGTCTGTACAATAAATTAATAAAGGATAAATTGAATAAAAATGATAAAAAACCCTAAAAATTACATTAAATTGATTGCAGCGCTACAACGGTATTCGTGGAACTTTTTGGACTACATAATAAATTGTCAAAATTTTCGCTTTCTAGCTTCAGTCGTTTAGCCGAAATCTTGATCACAGACGGTGACTTATAATCACACGAGAAATGGTGTTAAATTTTTTTTCTACGATGAATATTAAGGGGCATTCCAAACTCCGTGCCACTGTTAGAATACCTTTGATTAATATCATACAAATCTACTATTTTAATACCAATTTTGATATCATTGCCTAGTCAGACCAAAGGACATTTCATAAAGTATACAAATTGATTTTATTTTTATATTTTACTTAGATGTTTACCTATTCTCTGTTCTACAAATGGGATGACTTACAGTCTACTGTAACCATATGATTATATCTAATTTTAATAACTTATTTGTTTGGTTCGATAAAACTCATTTTTTTCGATTCACTATCAGTAAACACATAAATATTGGTCTACGATAACAAAACATATTTTTTTTATTTAAAATAATATATGAGGTTAAACATTACGTAAATTAATAACAAAATGAAAATGATTTATTTATACCGGCAACGATTGTTATGATTACCTGATGGTGTTTTTAATATTTTCCAATTTTTTATTTTAGTATTTTTTAAAATGTCTCAAAACGGCTCATTGATCGATAATTTTTTTTCAGCTTTTTTGGTTTAATATACCTACATTATACGTATAGCAATTAATTTAAATCGCGATAAACATATGTACATATGTATATGTAGATAGTATTAGTATATAGTTTACTTAATCTGTTCTGGATTTGTGTTAAATATTAATATCCTGTAATAATAAAAGCCTTTGGTAAAATTAATACTGATTTCAACTACAAGTTTCTGCAAATTATAGGATTCATTAGACAGACGACATCACATAATTACAAATAACACTGTAAAATATTATAGAAATATGAGAACTAGACCTGACGCTTATATTTCGAAAAAAAAATAGTGTGGGTTGTCAAATTATTGATCCAATCATCGTAAAAAAACTAAATCTTTGATTATTTTATTCAAAGAAAAAAAAATCATTCTTTCACCCAAAAATTAACCCCTTAAATTAAAACAAAAGAGGTTAATGGAAAAAAAATACGCGTTCTTGTAGATTTTTCTTAAAATAACCTAATAAATTCAACAAAAACAATAATTTTAATGTTTAAAAAAAAAAATCTCAAAAAAATGTTGTTTAGAGTACGAAACTTATTTTTGTCAAATAATTAAAAGTGAAATTGAACATGGAAACATCACCCACGTATTAAGTTAATTTAAATTAAATTTTTAATTGACAATTTCAGTACCTAAAACGTTAATCGTAGTACTAAATAATTCATCATTGCTAAGAATAAAAATTGTTTTTACTAAGTTATCCTAAAATATCCTTAACAAGATGTTACTGTTACAAAATTTTACACCAAACAGATTTGTACTGTTAAGTGACTACCTTTTTTAAGGAAATTCCCAAAATAATCAAAAGAATTACTTAATTGAAGATGTATAATAGGAATAAAATAAAAAACAAGGATCAAATTTTTCTAAGAACTCTACTTGTTGATAGATGAACCGAACTAGATACATATGTATGTATATACAAGTACTTTAACAATATTAAAAAAAGTTTTACCTTACAATATACTTTAATATGCATATTACATATCGCAGACATAGAATATCAAATATTTCACAGTGTAACCGTACCTTATAGCTTTTGGTAAATATAATGTACTAACATGCGTAGGATACTGTATTGCTTACTGTTGAGTTGACTATCGCAATATATAAGACTTCATTGATAGCAGCGATGATGACCAGTTTACCATCATACGCGGTGTTGAACGGATAACCATTCGCTAATGCTAACATAGACTCTTTTCTCTGTTGTTCGGTTATTTGTATAATATTTTTGCCAAACATTCAACAAGTAAAAAAGGATTATAAGTTCGTTTATTGTGCTGTGATTTATACGTTGTGCGGTTTGAATAATTTGTAATTTCTTAAGAAATATAGACATGAAAACAGTTTTGTTCGTAACATTTTTATTATGCAGTTATGTGGAGTTTATTAAGGGTAAATATGTATAAATATGTAATATTTGTTTAAGCAGTCCTTGATAAAAGAATTATGTAAATTATCTTTTTTTTAAAAATCATTTCACATCTACTCAGAGTTTACTCAGAGACTTTCATGGATTTTTTAACCTTTTCGTTAAGTGATAATTTTTTGAAAACAAATTTAAATTTTCAATAAAATTTCTTAATTTTATTTCAATAAATTTGTTCTTCCACCAAAGTTTCATGTGTTTATAAATCTCGTAATTTATTAATTTTAATTATTTCTTTTAAATCTTATTCTAATTAAAAAAAATAAAAATTAATCATAGATCCTTTCTTTTTTTGCTTCCTTAAAAAATTAAATGAGAAATGAAATTAAAAATTAAAAAATTAAATTAATAAAGAACATATGAAATTTAAAAAAATAAAAAATCGCCATTATTTTAAAAAAATAACAAAAAATTTTTGATCGCCATATAATGATCGTTTACCCTATACTACTAATAAAATCTCATATATTATAATTTATTTTCCAAAATGTAGTCAAACGGTCTGCTGTTTTTGTTCATTAATTCATATTCCGTAGTTACCGTCGGCTTCACCGGCGAAACGGGACTTAAAAAGGAATGTATGTACATTTTCTGTAATTATAAGAAAATTTAAAATTTTGTGGATTTTCTTCTCCATTATTGTGGAAGAAAATTGTTTCACTTTATTTTCACAATAAAACTCCTTATACTAGAATTTTTGGTTAGACCCTGATCCATGACATATTTTTGTAACGTAAAGATCTTCGAAAAATATTACACAATCTTAGAATACGCTGAGATATCAAAAATTATTGTATACCTACTATTACTAAACTTTAGGTAATAAGCACTAATAAACCTAATTAACCATTGAGCTATTGAAATGCTTATTGTGAAAATTAAATTGACCTTTAATAAAAGATATTTATTAACCAAATAACAATAACATTTTATGCGATTAACTTCCGAAAGGTCAATGTCACATAATCACGGGCATTCGAATACAATATTTTACCCTAACGCATAATATGCCATTTTATTAGAATAGTCCTAACCAAAATAATATTTATTAAATAGAAAGCAAAATGAAAGCACCAAAAAGATATTTAACGGTAAAAAATAAGAAAATCTTTTGTTTTACTCATGATTTAATAATTTTTATTACACTAAACTTAATTATTCCAGTCAATTTATCAAATTCGAACTTATATATATATGTATATGTATGTTTGTATGTATAATAAGTATATGTAAAGATTGTTATTGTTATTCTGAGAACTTTAACTTATGTAGGAATATGATGTGTGTCTACATGTATCTGCATATTAAAACATATAGTGTACGAATTTAACTTAATCTGCTGTTACAAATTTTCATACTTATTAGCAGCTTTGTCATTTATATTATTAGAAAAACAATACCTATAGGTATAACATAAAGGATCATAGTCGTACTATTAATTCTAAATTCTACTTCTTGTTATTATAACGGAAACGTTTGTTAGAATTCTAATTATACGCACGCACTGACATTTTCATTATGATTTCAAAGATTTTCTATTGCAATATTTATCAAAAACCATAAATTAACATAACTAATAAGAAATAAAGTCCTTCCTCGTTAGTCAGATTCCAATCTAATAATAGAATTCGAAAATGTTTTCGTTGGTTTTCTACAAAAGACTTTGAAATTGGCAAAGTTCCTTTCAGAAAATATATTTACTTAATGCGCCGCGGGTACCTATAGTCTCCATTTATATAATATGAATGTGAAAGTAATTTTCCAAAATTGTTTTACTTGAAAGTTTTTATAATTTAGTTGTATGGAAAGGTTATGAGTGAAAAATGTGGGATGTCACGAGTCATGTAGTGAGTGTGTTCAGAAGTAGTATTTAAAATCATGAATTGCTGTCCAAACTCATAAAAACAATTTTAAACATAAAATTTTACTTTTAAAAAGGTGTGGTAGGAATGTATAGAAACTAATTTATTTAACGTGTAATTACTCGAAGTTTATCAAAATTCTTTTTATTTATAAAAAAAAAAAATTAGATTTCTGGATTTAAATTTTTAAACTGAAGGTTCCTAAAATTCATTGAGTAATGTCGTTTACGTTCACCGAATTTGATCAAATGGAATCATATTAGACTATTACCGTAACACTAACGTCGTCTACGTATATTTTCTATTATTTTGAAGAAAGAAAAGAACAGAAAACGATCGAATGTCAACATACTCGAGATTTATACTTAAATTAATTAATTTATGAAAAAAAAACCTTTGATTATTTTTCTTCCTTTTCAGCATCACCTACGGTGGGTTGTACTAAAAAATTATTTCTTTCATTCAAATTAACGTTTTAAATTGAAATAAATTATTTCCAAACATTTTGAACCACACAATGAACAATTGAACATTTTTATTTAATTTTTTTTAATTTTTTTGCTGTAAAAGTTTGTTTTGAAACTCACAACAGCATTCTGATTTTTGTTGATATGTCCAGAAACATAAATCTACCTAATATACAACAACAGAAAGCTTTGATGAATATTAACGGAGTATCATGGGATTTAAAGTTAAAAAGGTGTAATAGAGTAGACCTTTTTTACACGCTACATTGACCAAACACATCCCTTATACATATGTATAAATACAATCATACACTATAAAATAAAAGTCAGATAAAAGCAATTGTTGTAAATTAATTTAATTTTATGAATTCAATAAAAAAATTGTCATCCATGTAAGAAGCTAAGAGCTACAAATAAAAATTGATTTTAATATATGTATGGAAATTTTTTCCCATAACATTTTCTTTTAATATGAAAGTGGCGATGAACCATGTTTAGCAATGAAAATATTCAAAAATATGCATTAAGCTATCACTAGTGACTCGTAAACATCAAAAAAAAAAAAAAAAACTTTCCTCTCAGCTATGGAAAAAAAATGTTTGTAATGTTTCCTTAAGGATTTACTACGCAAGAAAAACCAATGACAATTTTAGATGCGAGAGACAAAGAGATTTCCTTAAAATGTTGAAGAAGATTAATAGCCTGGTACTGTGTCCACGTTTTATGGTTCTGCAATTATGTTTTGTACTTAGGTAATTTGCATAAATTCCTAGTAAAAGATGTGAAATGTAAATTTTATTTTATATACAATAGGTACTACTTGATATAAACTAAACATTTTCCTTTACGTTCTATCTACCAGCTATAAGTATTTAAAAATGGTAGCTACTTAAACTTGAGATTAAATAATAGAAGAATATAATATGTATACGAATTTTAAGAAATAACAAACAAATTCAAAAAAACGCACAAAAGTTATGCTTTGGAGATTTTTTTGACTATCTACGATGTAATCCCAATGGACTAACAAATCACCTGTATAGATATGGTTGGAATTAAAAAATTAGCGATCAAATACTGGAAAATTTTAAATTTCAAATTAGTTTTCTTGAAAGAAGCTAGCTCGAAGACGATCGATCTTCGATTTTCCTTAGATCGGATTGACCATTGATCGATAATAAAGTAAAAGTGAACAGAAAAGTATTGCTATCTATTTTATACTTGTACTAAAGACTGACTAACTAGAGGACCATAGAATGTAGACGAATTTTTAGGATATTTAGTGCACAAATATAATCTTAAAATGCTTAAGTTTATAGTTAACAATATATTTAATTTTTATTATCTAAATTTCGTTTCATAAAATAACTCTTAATTTAAATTAAGAATTTAAGAATTTATAAACATTCCATTGATTTTTTAGCAATCAAGGTTTTCTTTTTAAACAACAATCAAGCAAAATATTGACATAGCTCAGCAATATTAATTTAAAATGTATACAATCGATGTACTCGTATATTTATGAATGAAATTTTTTATTCTAAAAAAATGATACTAAAAAATTTAATTATTTTTTTTATTTTTATAACAAAGCGTAATTTTTTTTTTATTTATTTTGGTGTAACACAAAATAAACAATAATCACGCATAGAATGTATATCTATCATTGAGTATACCTATGTTGTATATGTACGGTACAACATTAGAATTTACAAAATTGTCTATTGAAGCGTAATGGTTATTCGTTATTAAAGTACTTTGTATTATGACAAAATTTAAAGTTTAGTTCCAGACATTAATAGGAAGGTAGTCAGTTTCCTAAAATAAAGTGATAATTTGTACTATTGTGATTTAATTTTATCATTTTTGGTATTGTGGTACTTTATGGAAACTTTTTGATGTGTGCAATTGTATAGTTATTCAGTTTGCAATATATAAATATACCAATTTGTATTCAATTTGTAATAAATGTGTTCAATTATTGGAAATGGTACGAGCAAAATTTTGAAGTGAAACTAACTTTACAATTATCCGACCCCCACATTGAATGGCTTTGTAAAATCACTGAATGTGTAAAATTGCAACAGCTTTGTTTAATGTGAAGAAAATTATTTATTAAAAAATGCTATAAAAAACAAACAAAAAAAAACTTATTTTGTACACATTACTCCATGAGGATTAATAATTCCTAATAAATCGAGAAATTGAGAAATATGAATTTTCTTTTAGATTTGAAGTGATGATATGTACGTACAATGTAGGTATATTTATGCACAACATAATTTACATATATACATACATTATCTATACTATACCTGCCATCAAAATTGTTTTGTAATTTTGTACTTTTATTTACATACATTATAGGTAAGCAAACAAAAGTTCGGAATGAAAAATTAGTTCTTTCAATATAAATTTATTTAAGCATTTTTAAACTTATTTATAAAATTTTTTTATTAATTTTTATAAAATATTTTTCACTTTATTAAAGTTTATCTCGTTTTATTATAAATAAATTACAATACTTTCTTGTATTGTATATGTATTGTATATGCATATTAAAGGAAGATGAAAGGCATGAGTCAAAATTTAGATTAAAAACACAAATTATGACGTTACCATGGTTTATTTTTTTAGATGGTATATTTCTCACACACCCACATCAAAAATTCGAATATTATTAAAATATTAAAATTTTATTATTCGTATTCCCTTCCTTTCGTATTTACAAGTATATAGTAGTAGAAAAAATACATTAGAAACATAGAAACAAATTTGTATGAAAAGGGAAGATTAGACCATTTATTGTAAAATTAAGAAGAAACAAGTAGAAATCATAAATTTAGTACGGATTAAATGGTTCTACATACGACAGATTATATAAAATAAAAAGTAAAATCATAATACATATATTTAATTCTAAATTGTGATAGCCTTAATGATTCTTAGTTTTTATAGTTATGATTCTTAAATATGGCTTTTAAACATCACACTACAATGGATCCAGAATCAATTAATCAAACTTGTTCAAAACAATTTAAAAGTTTCCTATAAGGAACATTATTTACAAAAAAATATTATTTAACAAATTATACTTAGATGTATGTATGCATGTACAATATATGTATGTACATAGCTTTAAATCCTATGTAAAGCTATAGCCAATATTTAATGACGTACAGTTGAAATATTAACTGAGCAAGAAATCGCACCTTAATGTACGTATTGGTGTACATATCAAAAAAAGCCGATTTTAATTGTTGGAAAAAAACCACTGACCACAATACCTATGCCTACAAGATGTTAAACGTAAACATTAAAAATTGTAACATTACTATATTGTACGTAATCTATTATCTAAAAATATAAATTAGGTCAAAATTATAATCAACCCGAAATTGACAAATTCTAAAAGGATTTAAAAACTATTTCTCTGTATGTCTACCAAATTACCAGCATTAAATGTTCACATCAGAATGTCGTCCTTATGTATAGACATGGATTTTGTATAAAATTTGTTAATGAAATAAATATATTTAAATTTTACCATAAAAGAACTTAGTTGAAAAAGGTTCTTTGATATTTAAACATCTAAAATTTGGCAACATCAGAAATAAAATAAATACAAAAGCCTTATAAATGTTTGCTATAACATTTAATTCGTTAACATTTATGCAGAATGTCCGTACATACGTATCTCTTTTGGTATTTTTCTGGTAGGTGTAAATTAATTTAAAAGCTCCTATATGGATATGCACTCTATCAGTATGTGGGTGTAAATTTTATTCATTGCTAGGGTTAAAAATCTAGAGCATTACTATATATATATATATATATATACAAGGCGATATCAATAACTGCAAAATAATACAAAATAACGTCACCATCCTCTCTTCATTTACAAAAAAAAACTGCTTTATATGCAATAAATGTGTCTCTTACTTCTGCATAAATCAAATCAAACATAATAAGCTGTCAACCCAGATTTCTCTCCTTACTTACTTTTCTTAAGAATTAAAATAAAATTATTTTGTTGTTATGATTATGTTTTTTTTTTGTTGTTTATTTTAAAAAATGATTCCATAATTTTAATGCAACTATAAGTAATTGTTTTGATTATGAATAGAAATTTTAAATTAAGCATAGGGTAGACCGCTGACATTAAATATGTCTATAGGTTGATATAAAAAATTGAAAAAAATTAATTTTTCCTATAGTAAGTAATATTGTCGTTGAAAAATTACACAGTTTCAAAAGAATCTGAATTATTTTGCATAAGAAAAGCTTCTGGACAAGACGTGTGTTTAAAAGTGTTTATTTTCAGTTAAATTTCTAATAAATTCTATATTTAATTAAAAGTCAGCGTGTTTTTTCAATTTCTCAATTTAATCTATTCCCTAAATTATAAACATGTGGGTGA
Source organism: Platyura marginata (assembly GCA_026745375.1). NCBI lineage: Eukaryota > Metazoa > Arthropoda > Insecta > Diptera > Keroplatidae > Platyura > Platyura marginata. The sequence continues at coordinate 49,473 of JANSTT010023701.1, read as the reverse complement.
ATTTTGTTGTTTTACAAAAGTCTACTAATTACTACTGGTCTATAGGTCCAATCTAAACCTAATGAATCTATACAAAAGCAATGTGAGCATAGTGATAATAATTAATTTTATTATAAGCAGATCAGCATTACTTGTTTTATTATTAATTTACTTCTCATCATTATTAATTAAAGGTGTTCTAGTAAATATGCGTGTGCAATATTTAAATACAAATTATAATTATATATATGTATAGAGGTTGGTACTATTTGGATACATTTTAACAATAGATGGCTAATTGTTCAACATATAATAACACTGCTACCGCTTATTATTTTGAAAATTACAATTTCGCGGTATAGGTGTATTTACGAAAAACCGTGGTAAATTATATAAATTAAAATATATGTGCCTATTATTATTACACCGTCTACCAAATTCTTCCGTGATACATTTAATGGATGTATGATATAAAAGCCCATAGAGATTTGGTATTACATTATAAATATGTATGTATAGCGATATTAATTAATATGTGATACTAAAATTGTTACATAGATTAATATTTAAACGAAGGCCATTACGAACTTGTTAAAAATTTCGAAAAAAATTGGTAAAAGTATTGGAAAATTTATAATAATCAAATCAATTAAGCCGTTTGGTTTGTAATTTTGAAAATCCGGTAAGGGCAAAATAAAAGATTGGACTCAATTCAATTGAAAACTAAATTTTGACTTAAAAACACTTAAGCCACTTTATGACTTTTGGCTACAGAATTATGTTATGTTCGATATTCCTTCATTTAGTGAGAAAAATAATTAAAACAAACGTTAATTACAAATAATTTGTGCAATAGGTTCGGCCACCGCATGCACGTAGTTATAAATCCTACTTTGAATTCCAAGTTTCTAGCTCAATGCGATTTTGAGTTATTGTATTTATTGTTTATTTTTGTTGAACAAAAAAAAAACGTGAAAACCCTTTGAAGAGAGTTCGTGAAGGCTAATAATGATAGTATCCCTTGTAAATATATATAATCTCCCAAGAGATTAAGAAAAATACAAAAACCTTCATTAAAAATTAATGAGAATTATGTTTATAATGTGTACATTGTATTGGCCTATAATTTCAATTTTATTTACTGTTAGAACCAATACATATACGTAACATGTTTATAGGTATATTTACAAAAAATACGTATAGGTGTATTGTAAAAGTTGTTTTCAACTTTTCGCGTGTAAATTTTTGTTTTTCCACATTTTTCATAATTTAATCATTTATTATTGGTTATAGGTAGAATAAACTTTATCTTATGAAAATTTAAGGATGTTTTTTTTTTCAATCTATGTACATATGTATATCGCATGATCTAATTAATTAGTTATAAAATCCATAATAAATATATGCTAATGGAAGGATGTGTTTTCCGAAAACAGCAAAAAATTATACCAACATTAATGAACTTTTAAAATTAACATTGAATTTAAAATATTTTTTGGTGTTAATGAAAATTTAATAAATGCATCCCAATTCTGAAAGCCTGTGGCAATACTCCTTTTATTAAAAAATATAATGGAAAATTTACTTGTTTTGCTTGATATTGTTTTCTACGTTTTTTTTTTATAAATCCCTTGTAAAATACACGTTTTTTAATTATGCATTCAATTATGATAAACCTTTTAGACCATTTCGATTACCCACATAATTTTTTTTTTGGTAAAAAATTGAGAGATAACACAAAACCAGGACGTTCGATTCCCATGAAGTAGGTAAATCTTAAGTAAAGCTATCTATTTAGGATTCAACTAATAGTTATAGTTATGAAGACAAAAATTATTTGGGCGACAAACTTTGAATCGAACATGGAATTTTCTAAATTAATAGTCCAAACTCATTGACATTTCTGCAAATATTAAAGAAATTGTAATTTAAAGTTTGAAACGACGAGAAATTCATAAATCTACATTGGCATTGACATCATTGAAAAATAGAAAAGAAGTACTCCTAGTTTCTATATGATGCCGCTGTCATGGGGCTTTTAAAGTAATGTCTTTTTATTCATATGCATGTGAACAAGTTTTACATATTTTCTGATGGATGATTAAAATTGTGGTTGCCCACACAATTATTTGACTTGCTGTCTAAACATTCTAAATTTTAAATGAAAGAATCATCCCACATGTATGTAAAAACGTCTTTGGAAAAACAAAAGATAAAGTACAACGTGCTACATTGTATATTCAGTGTTCAGTGTACTTTTATGTAGTTGAAGCTTTCAAATCACCTCCACACTTTCAATGGTCAACGAAAAAGTTTAAAATTGAAGTTTTTTTTTTTTTTTACAATACATGTGTTATGTGTGTGTAACAATACAATAGATTTGAATTTAGATGTGTAAATAAAAATAAATTGACACCGTAACCGCATCCATTATGGAATTTTTTAGAGTTTTTATTTAGCGTCTAAATAGAGTTGAGAAAAAAGGTGGAAAATCGTTTAAATTTAAATACTCGAAGTACTTTTTCTTCATTTTTTTTTGTAATATTATACTGGTTTAGAAGAGGAACGTTCTTTTGAAAAATATTTGAATTCCTATATTGATCGAATTACTCTCCAAAATGTTCATGGAATATGTACGTAGGTATATTGTTTGTGGTTCACGCTAATACAACATTAAATCCTTAACGGGAATTTATATTCTATGTGCGTATAAAAATTAATAGAGAGTAATGTGATGCATGTGGATACAGTGGTTTTTGTTCACATGTTATGATGATGGATATAATTTCAGAGAAAAGTATAATGATTACATAAAGCCATAAAGGTCGCATTATTTTCTATTGAGACTTTGATCTCTTTCTACAAAAGAACCTTTATTTGTAAATGTATCTAGATATCTTGTGGCGCATCCAGTATTTCCTAAATGGCAACTAAAATCTAATAGAATTTAATTTTCACTGGAATGTATGGTATGTAGGTACATTTAGAATGATTTTCATTTCATTTCTTTATTTATTACAATAAATTAATTTTAAGTAAACATGCTTTCATTTTCATGCATATGTACTGTACATTCATGTAGATACAATGTAAAATAAACGCAGATAATTTTGCAATTTCGCATCAGTTGATAATCAACATTCTTTAGAAATATTTAGGTATACGTAACTATTTAGGTATATGATTTTATTCCAACTCCTTATTAGTAAAAACATTTTAACATACATTAATACAATACTAATATTTATATATGTATGAACAGAAAGGACGCATAGCGAAAAAGATGTGTAGGTTGAATTACATAAATGTATTTGACTCGGAACAAAACGTTTATTTTCAATTTTTAAATAAAACTCATGCTACTGATAATACTGACGCACTTGGTTTTTGTTTATCAAGGTGTTCTATATCGAAATGTTCCATCATAACGATCCCCGGATGGTCTCATATATATTTTAGGAGATGTTCATTTTTTAAGTTATTTTTATTTAAAGTCTAAGGGAAAATTCGAAAAATCTGAGGAAAAAAAATGTTCTCAAAGCCCATAAATAGAAATCTTTAACAGATAAGTTAGTTTTTCTATTATGTATATTTAGAATATAATAATGTAGAACACCAAAAAATGGCTAAAAGTTTAGATAGAAAAATGAAAACTCATTTTGAAAAATGCATAAATATTAATGAAAGAATCTAGAAGAAACCTACATGTAACAATTGTATTTAGAATTTTTTTGGTCTTCTATCGGTTAAACTACAAAAATGCATTCATTCATTAATTTAATTTTGTTTTCTTTTTACAGGTTCCTGCCTTAGTTATGGACATTCCTGCTGGGGTGGTAAGCATTATTTACAATTTATTTTGTATTAAAATTAAACCTCATTTTGTGTTATAAGAGAGTAAAGGATATATATACCGGAAAATGTATATAATGTATAACGAGGTGGTATTCAATTTATGAGTATTAAATTACAATTATTACTTTGAACAGTTTTGATGTTTTTATCTACAAATATCTAGCCTGACGACATGTGTTCCAGTCCAGCAGTTTACCGTATCTATACTTTATATAGAAAAACACCGTTTCATGTATTTTCATTTTTGTTGTTGAACATTTTAAATTTTCGGCAGATAAGTCGTAGTTTTCAAAAAACACATGAAGATTAACTCTAACCGGCTGTAACTACTAAAAAAAACTACAAGAACATTGTACATATAGCGCCAAAGTCTTATTATATTTATTTAGTCGAATTCATCAACAGTTACAATTCCTTTATCGTGAATTTTCCAGAAAACTTAAATGGTCGAACATGCCTTGCCTTCTTTTTTTTCTTTAGAAAAATTACCTCTATGCAACATTTCGTACCTTGAATACAGCTTGAATACTTTTTTTACAGCTCATGGAAAACGATCCGGTCAACCACCATTGGACAAACAAGGACGTTTAGGTTTATCACAACGATGGGCACTTGTCAAATTTATTCCCGATAAATTAAAAGTAAAACTTAAATATTTTGAACTCAGTAAATAAAATTAAAAAATTATTTTAAATTTCAGAATAACGAAATCTACATCAACAAAAATGATCTACGAAATCTTACACCGGACCAAACTGATGAAGAGTAAATTTTAATGAATGACAATGAACACATTTATTTTTAATTCCTTTTTAGACAACTAAATCGTGATCAATCAATTGATATGCCATTTTCGATCAACTCCGAAGAAGATATTCAGCCAAAAGATGAACCGAAAGATTACAGAAAACGCTTCTTTCCCAAAATTAACCCAAGATCATACTTATATTCCGAAGATGACGATTCAACAGATGATATTAGCAATTCAGCAGATGACAGTATGAATAATGTGCTAGGTAGTCGAAATATGGGATTATATAGAATTATGGTAAGAAAAATGCCTTTGAAAGAAAACCATAATATTATGGTTAAATAATTTTTGTATATTTTCAGAATCCTAAAATGAAAAAATCAGTTCTATAAGGATTGATTCCACACACTTATGTACCTCAAATAGTTTCAACCTCTACATTTTGAAGATATTTACCATATAGAATTTAGGCTGTCTGTATAATATAATAATAATATTTCAAATGAATTACTTATTTTCGTCTTTGAGAAATAAAATTAAATAACATTTATACCTACATATATTTAAGAATATGCTAGAAATTGATATTATGGCTGGTTATATCAATATTTACCATATTTTTTTAATTATTTTATTTTATAATAAGAGCATGTATAAAATCATTATATAAAAAAAAATTAAATATTATTGTTAAGATTTAAAAATATTTTTTTATATGTAAAATCTCATTGTTTAAATACAGAAATTCCATTTTTCTATTCTTTCAGATCATACTTAATTTTTTATTATCATATCCTTATGCTTATGTGTTAGTCCTAGAACCGGTACCCTAAAAAAATTCCCTCCGAATAAACCTTGCATATTTTTCCAGAGAAAATTTTGGAAAAGTATCATTTTGCCTGATATTAAAGTCAATTACCTAGGTAAGGTTTAGTGGAGCATAAGTATTTAAATAAAAAAAAGTCGAAATGAGTACCTATCGGCCTAAGAATTTAACGATATAGAATCCTGTTGATTGATATTACAAATTATGAGAGTAGGTAAATACATTTTATAGCTAATGGGAAAGTTTTACTTACTCTCTTACGTTTTAATGGACTCCTAGTTTATAAATTAGTTAATGTATTTGGAGGAGTGTACTTATTTTGTGCATCCAATTTTCCAGTTCAAAAAAATCAAATTAAAAAAAAAACTCAAAAAGCGAAAACGAATTCGCCGTATTATTCAGCCGATACGTCGATAAAATATAAAAACTATCACTAGAGCTCGATATTTGTAGCGGCTCACATACACAAATTTGACATTTCCAATCATCGCATATACATATAATTTGTGGCTTGGTTTGATTCATCAAATAAACAGTGTTGTTTTTTTTTGTTATAAAGGTCACATTTATATCTTTTTTAGTAATTATACCTATTTGTAAATTAAAGTCAAAATGAACGCAATTTTTATAGTAACCTTATTATTTGCATTCATTAATGTTTCCACTTGTGGTAAAAAATCAAAAAATAAATATTCTTCCGAATTGAATCTTCCACCGCCACCAATTGAGACATACGATCCGGATTTTCGAAATTTACAAAAACCATTTCGGATGGCAAAATTAAATTTGGTTTGGACAAAAGCACAGCATGTAAGTACTGTAGTTCCAATTATTTAAATAATTTCATTGGAATTCAGTCGCAAAGAAATATTTCACCATTTTTCAATTTGCCATGTGATAAAATAATAATGTACCGTTACGATAACTGTTAATTAGATTAAATGAAAAGGACCACGTTTTTGTTTTATAATAGATTTTTTTTTTCAATATTCTTTGTAGCGTCTTACTGAACCGAAATTAAAATCTCTGTATACTGAATTAAAAATTCACGACAAAGAGGAACTAACCTGGAAGCAACTTAACTCACAGCACAAAGACAAAGATGGTCTGAAAGAAGCTGAATTGCGAAAAAAATTGATAGGTATCATGAGTACGTATGGTTTACTGGAACATTTCGATGATACTCAAGATCCGGAAAAATATAAACATCACAAGGCCTATTCGGGTCCGGTCGATAACTATAAGAACAAAAGTCTCTTTAAAGATAAGAAATTAAGTAAATTGTGGGAAAAGGCTGAAGTGGCCGGTTTCGATGCGGAAGAACTAAAAGCGCTTAAAGAGGAATTTTTACATCATCAAGACAAAATAGATGTGTACTACAGTCTGCTGGAAAACGTTGATAGTGGAAAAAAAGATCAACATGAAAGTATGATCATACTCTTTAACATGTTATTAGAATTATATTTATTTGATATTTTCCATACAGACGCTGTGAACGAAGATGAACTGATTAAATTCAATGAAATCGAGATGGCTGAAGAAAAAAATTCGGTCGACATAAATCCAAACACCAAGCACAACGACTACTTGAATGAAGCGAATCTTCTACGTGAAAAACATCGTGATATACGTGATAACTATGATCGATTAGAACGTAGAACCGGACAGGGATCGAAAGTTCGAGAGTTTATTGAACCGCAAGTAGAATTTATGTGGCGTGCAGCTTCTTTAAGTAATTTTACGGCCGATGAATTAAATTCGATAAAGGTAAACATTTTTCTATTCCAATTGTGCATTCAATATTAAGGTATAACTTTCATTTTTAGATCGAATTACTTCATTTTGAATCTCGATTACTAAAATTACGTCATCTTAATGCAGAACATGCATTATATAAGGAAAAGTATAAGGTAAAGTTTGATAATTTTAACTTTATATCTAAATTCAATCATAAATTCATTTAAGGGTGCTGAGCACAGTTCAAAACATGATAAATTTCTAACTATGGAAGGTGAAATAAATAAGCAAGCAAGAAAAGTGGAAAAACTAAAGCAAATTATTGAAGAACGTATTTTGGAGCGCACCGAACTTTAACATATGATATTATTGGTAATTGCGTTATCAAACAATATCATTGGTGCCAAAAGTTTATTTTTGTTTTAAAAAATTGTTTTTGAAAAAATTATTTAAAAAAAATGTCTCAAATATTAATTTATGTATTTTGTAGTTGTAAATAAAATAGATTATTTACCTGGGTAATTTTTGTTTTTTTTTTCTAAGTATATATGTACTAATAATGCATTATTAAAAAAAAAATAAACAAAAGACACTTAATGTTTGTTGGGAAAATTTGAAATGACCGCTTTATTTTCTTATCTGGCAACACTACGCATTACACAAATGTCAAATGATTGTCGACAATTTTGTACTTGTGCCTTTTTCATGGTCGTGATATAAATACATTTTTGTGAAAGTAATTTTTTAAACAAATTACACGTCGGCATGTAACAGTATTATAAATGAATTTTACAAGGCAATTATGCTATTAAGTGATAAATAATTTTTATATTAATTTAGATTCCTATCAACAATGAAAACCGCAACAAAAACTGTAAGTAGAAATTGTTTTGTTTATTATTTTAATTGTTTCTAGTAATTTTGTTTATCTTTTTAACTCTTATCTTATTTCCTTAATTTTATCTTCTCCTAATCTTTACCTAAATTGCTCTTAATGTAAAAATGCACAATGCACTAACCTTTCTCTTCAATATTTGTTCATCAATTTTTACAGAAATTTTGTTTTATGTTAATTAAAATTGATTTTAATCTACCTTGACTTGAATGCTCAATACCAAGAATTGACACCACACTATAAAAGTCCTATGATTATCGCCACAACGATTTGGCTATATCTTATATCCCCAAAATAAGTACATAACGCTTAATCAAGCACTATTATTCCCTTTGTCTAAAATCTAATAAATAACAAACTCAGAAACTTGTAGTAGAGTTGAATTGGAATCATTGATTAGAGTGTCCTCACTTTTTACATTTTGGAATGGAAGACGAAGCAGTATTTATATTTGTGGAAACCCCAGGGTTATATTCACCAATGTTTTCTTGGTTACTCGTAGTATTTTGCTTTCTATATGAAAAATGACCTTTCCATCATATTGAAATTCTTCAGATTATTTTAGGAAGTTCCTCTCTTTATATAATTCAAAAAAGCAGATCATAAATATAAGCAAAAATGTAAGAAACTTACCCCAAATTAGTAGTTGACTAAAAATAGTAGCTGCCATTCGCTTTTTAAACCGCATATTTTCTGTTTTCAATATTGTTCTGCATATTGACTTTTAATTTCACTTAACTTCCATTGTAGGGTTCTTGTACCTCAAGACATTTTTATTCAATAATATATTCCAGAATTGTCTGAAAAATAAAAAATAAAATGATATAGCCACAGACAAGTTCAATGCAGAATTTGTTATAGTTCAGTTTTTTTTTAATTAAACTTTAATTCTGACACCATGTTTTATTATTATTTCTTGATTTTGAATTAAGAGCAATAAATGTTAAATAATCATATTTGCTCTTAATCTTAATTATTTCAATATAAATATATGGATATGGGGGCTTGGCATTAACACAAATAATATCTTAAGTCAATAAAAATTAGCAAAACAACGAAAATGAGGAAACCAAAAATACAGTTTCATAAACACGTTTTTCAACTATAATTTGCAAGGTTGTCTTTGAGTTGACGGTTTAACTAGCTAATGTTGTAGTAGTGGACAACATCATTATTGATACGTTGCCATCTTTGGGTGCTAAGTCATTTTTAGTTTAATCATTTCATTAATATAGTTGATAATTTAAACTCACTCAAATGGGCTATCGAAGACAAGTAATTTAAGATTGAGACTTAGATTAAATTTTTAAAAATTTTGGTTTTTTTTTAGGTAGAATACCTTTATGATCCAGGTGTTCTGGCGCTATTGGATTTTCATAAAACACCAGCTAAATTTAAGCCATTTATAACGGCAACAAATCCAGGTGAGACATGGATGAAAGTACGGCCTCTAATGGAAAGCGATTATGATAAAGGATTTTTGCAATTACTATCACAGTTGACGTCCGTTGGTGATATTACAAGAGCTGAATTTTTAGGTACATAAGTACAGTTAGACTTTAATTACGGCTTTGTAATTTATTTAATTTTTCAGATCGATTTTCTCGGATGAAAGCATCTGGTGACTACTACGTTACTGTAATAGAGGATACGAGATACAACAAAATTATTGGCAGTGCTACACTTGTTATTGAACATAAGTTCATACATAATTGTGGAACGGTAAGTTTTTTACAAAAATGTTATGTTCTAAATTATATCGAACAAAATCTGTTCCATTCCATTTGGATAGGTTTTATTGGCCGTAATTTTGAATTGAATTAATGAAGCTTTTGTGGAGTCGTCGCACTAAATATTTAACACTAACTTTTTGATTCCTAATTATTTACTGTTAAAATTGCAGAGAGGTCGGCTAGAAGATGTCGTTGTTAATGATACCTATCGAGGAAATCAATTAGGAAAATTGTAAGCATAATTTAAAAATTATCTAATTCATTCATGTGAAGTTAGGATAGTTATTTATATGAACAAAAATATATTTTATTAGAATTGTGGTAACTGTAACACTACTTGCTCAACACCTGGGATGCTACAAAATGTCCTTAGAGTGCAAAGATCACCTAATTAAATTCTATACATCATTGGGGTGAGTTTTGCCATATTTGCCATGTCGAATTCCATAAATAAGACTAATCAAAATATTGTCTGTTTGTTTGTAGATACAACATTGAACCTGGTAACTCCAATTCAATGCATATTCGCTATGATAAAATTGTTGCCAATAGGACTAATGCAGAATTTGTAGAAGCTCCATCTTGACAATTAGCTGCCAGATTTGCTGTGCACAAATCAAAACTATAACTTGATCGTAAATGGAAAGCCTCGCAAATGGTCACGAGGAAGTTATATGTTTTGTTTGGATAAAATTTATGAAAGATTATCACTTAAAGTAATTTTTTTGATCGATAGTAATATTTTTGATTTTTTGTGATTTTTTGTGATTTTTTTTCTATAAATTTTATTAACGGCAGTCTGGTTTGTTGTTGTAGGACTTTTTAAAAATATTTTTTCGTCAATTATTTAATTGGTGGTGGTTTTGTTCTTATTATACCTACTTAAAATCCATTCTTATATTTCTAATATTTAAACAATAAAAAATTGTATTTAACTGAAATTTTGATTGTTTAAATATCAATGCCGATTTGTCATTTATACAGGGGAAAAAAGGTAAATATTGATGATTGATGATATTAAAATTATTTTCATGGAACTCATTGTGCTGTGATTGTCCAAAGACCAATTCAGCAAATGCGTCGGAGCTCTCAAAATAAAAAAAAACGAACTTTCTTTCTTAAAATTAATTAAAACTTTTAATATTTCACAAAAAAAAAATAATTTAAAAACTACTGTGATTTGATATTTGAATGGAAAAGTGCTACAAAGGTTCATTCCTATATAGATAGATGACAATTTAATTCAGCAGAGACATAATTTTCTGTTGTATTGCCACTAAAAGTTCCTCATTTGATATTTTACTCAATTGCGATGCAACATACTCTCCAAACAATTGCAAATCCGGCTGAATCAATTTTTCGTCATTTTTCCAATTATTATTGTGAATCACTGTAGCTATGGCAGTTTTGTGTATTTGCAGTTTTTGTGCATCACTTGGTTCCGTATTTTTCCGTTGTTCAATGGAGTTTTTTATTCCGCTAGGTGCCTGTTGCTGAAATATCTCGTTGAATGTATTTTATGATTTGTGATAACTCAATTTTTACTAACTTGTTGTACATGTTTTATAAATTCTTTGCTAATATCTTGTTCAAACATCGATGTTGAACTGGTATTTGGATTTTTATTTTTCTCTGTGAAAGAAAAATTGTGCAATAATTGTTGATCTAAGGAAATAATTTACCTCGAACATAGATAATAAATTTTGCTATATAGGCAAAATATTCCTCTCTAGACGAGGCTTTTTGAAATATTTTATTTTCCACTTGTGTTGCATCAATTTTACTATGTTCACAACTCGATAAGATTTTTTCATTTATTTTATTTACAATATTTTCACGAAACAATTGCGTTTTCCAATCTTCCGATGAAGACATTATAATGTGTTGATATATAAGTATATATATATAGGTAGGTAGGTGGTTATAGGTGGGGGGAGGTGGACGTTTATCTTTCGAAAAACTATATACACACTAAAAGCTCACGGATTTATTTTACGATTTTTACCCAATAAAATATTTATTGCTATCAAAATAAAATTTATGAAAAAAAATACCGCGAGACACTTCGAAATTGCGCATTGGTCTATGATTATACAATACACAATAACAACACATAGTTACTACCGAAATTATCAATCAATATCATTAAAATAAAGTTCAGGTTGGTGGTGATAAAAGTTTTTTTTTTTTCTTTCTTTCCTCGAAACTATTTTTAGATTTCATATTATTAGAATCAATGAATTAAAACACAATTAGCATTTGTTGTTGCATATGTAATGAATTGTTAATTAGAATATTTTTAGATACACTGAGATTACACTTACAGTACATCTATAGACCATATTGTTGTTAGAAAATGATTAATACTTCATATCGTATACAAATTACTGTCGATCTATCTTGTTTCTTTGAAGCTTTTATTCACAAAAAAACATCTCAACAAGTAGTCAAATGTTAATTAACTACCATTGGGAATATTAAGGAGTGGGGGGGGAAGGAGTAAACCTCAGAAGAAAGATTGGAAATTTAAAAATGAAAAACTAAATCTTAACACTCATCCTTCTACAGTTTAAAAATTTGTGAAAATTTAATTCTATTCATAGCTACAAGACAACTGGACTACGAACTTTTAGCCTTGATCTACTATTTATAGATATAGAATAGATACAAACTTCTTTTGTTGTTTGTAAGAAAATCAATGATTAACAAGATGTACAAATACCATGCGAAAGGTCTCGATGATTGAATACTGGCCTAGAGCAAAGTTTCATAATAGACTTAGAACTATATTTTCGGCCGAATGGTACTTATTTTAACTTAACCACACCAAAAAAAATAAAAATCTTATAAAAATGTAATTAACCTAATTAAAACAAAAAATGATATCTTCTTAAACATGATACTAACGGCACGAGCCCTAAGAAGTTATCCTATATAGCTATGTAACTACTTATTAAGCAGAAATCTAAAACATCCATTTTTATTATTTAACTATTCATTTAATCGTCAAACTTAAGTCAAAATAAAAAAATATTTTGTTGTATAATAACAATTTTACATCGGAAACGACATACATATGTAAAGGAGCTCATGTTGCAAAATTTATTTTAAACCAATTCTTGAATTACAAAATTTTATTGTCATTTATTTAAGCGAAATATTCAAATGAAGCAAAGACGAATATTCGGTGGCCGCTCTTTCGTAGACACGTTTGAGAAGTTGCTAAATGTTTATTGATTGTTGTTATTCATATTATTTAAAATAAATCTATGTAGTTTCGTATAGTTTATAAATGTTAAATTTGAATAAGAACACATGCACAAAGTGTAATCCAGAAGAAGGAGAAGCAGCAGAAGAAGTAAGGAATTTGTTCATGTTCATACTTATTGAGGTCTGTCTTATTGGTCACTGGTCAGTCTTTAAGGTAAATGGATAGAAGTTACATCATTGTTGTTGACGTGAGTTTTTATTTTATTATTTGTACTGCACGTGTGTGCTACGTTCATAAAAGTTTTCGTCAGATTCTTTAATTATTGAGGTAAATTAATTCAAATAATTTATTATTTTTTAATTAATATCAAATAACAAAACATTGTCACTTTTGATGATGGATAAGCTAAAAGTTCATTGAGCTCGCTGTTTGCCTTTATATAAAAATTTCTCGAAATTTGTTTGTGTCAAATTTTGTGCCTTTTTTGTTTCTATGATGGGAGGGTTTCAAGTGAAGTCTAAATTATCTGCTTCCAGGTCAAAACATCAGCCGGCAAAATAACTCTGTTTTATACAAAAAATGTTAACAAGTTGAGAGGATTTTTCCCATATTCCTTTAGAATGATCCGTTGCGTACAAGAGAATGGATTTACTTTACAGATCAGTTTAAATCATCTCTTATTAAAAAAAAGTTACTCGACTTCCGTCTGTCCATTTATCAAATGACCTTAATGGATTAATTGATTCAACTCCCGATTTGATAATATTGTATTTACTTCTAGAACCGTCGACCAAGTTTTTAATCTAATCAACGAATCAATAATATATTTTGGAAGTGGAATATTTGGTATTATGTCTGTTCTGCATCGTTGCAATTCGGTTCAATGCATTCAGTACATTGGACTTACACTACTCGGTACTGGCGTTTTTCTTAAATGTCTTAGTCAGAAAACAAAAATGATTGTGAATGCTAAGAACGTTGTACTAATTACAGGATGCGATTCAGGACTGGGGTAATTCTTCTGTGTATTTTAATTTTATATAGAATTTACATTAATTACTTGTTAATATCTAAAGGTTTAACATAGCGCTTCACTGTGCCAATTTGAATATGTTCGTGGTGGCCTCTTGTCTAAATCTTACATCGGACGGTGCACAGAAACTTCAGGAATACTGTGATCCAAAACGAATTTTATTGATTGAATTAGATGTACGGAAAAAGGAGAGTGTTTTGAATGCAGTTCAGTCTGTTTCGGATTTATTGAAAGATAATCACAATTTGGGTAAGTCTAGATTGTTTACATATCTAAGGATTTGACTTGACTTTTATTGTTGTAGTATTTACTGCTTTGGTCAATAATGCGGGCGTTATGACTTTTGGAGAATTCGAATGGCAAACGGACAATATTATGCGAAATCAAATTGAAATTAATCTTTTGGGAACGATGAGTGTTACGAAGGAATTTCTGCCGATTATTAGAAAATACAAAAGTCGAATTGTAACAGTAACCAGTCATTGTGCAATAGAGGTAATTGACTAAAATTGTATAGTCCATGTACATAGTATGTAATGGAATTCAATAGTTTACATATCAAACAGAAACAATCGTAAAATAATAAATTAATCACAATAGTTAATTAGCATATAGATGATCTCAAGTCTGCATTTATTCCACTACTCTCAATATAAGATGATAAGCTTCCAGCATACTTATCTATCTGTATTCTGTATACTGATAACCTTTTATTACCTTTACAATAAATACTCATAATTAAAAGGTCCTTCTTTCCTAACATCCCAATCTAATTTACATTAATCAAATTGGATGTACCTAAGTACTTACTTAATTATATAATTATAAAAAAAAATTCAGGCACTTCCTGGTCTTGCCCCATATGCTGCATCTAAAGCCGGTCTGAAATTTTGGAATGATTCACTACGTGTAGAACTGAACAAGTACGACATCAACGTTGTCAATTTTATACCCGGATCTTTTATTATGGCAAGTAATCTAATGGCCCAGCAGACAATCTATGCAAATGAAATGCGCCAATCACTGTCCGAGGAACAGCTGAAATTCTATGGAACTTATTTTGATCGATATCATGACTATCTGAAAATATTGTCTGGCTACAAATCGGCAAATATTATGCAAAATGATGGTATGATGAAAACATTTGAAAATTCCCTTTTGCAAATTCATCCATATGCTGTTTACAAACATGAACCATGGAGGTAAGTTTTTTTTCATTTTCTATATAATTCACTATCGCAGTACATCGTATTTGTTTTGTATACATATTGTTGGAAATGTATTGTTAGCTTTGCGCAGCGGCGATATCGTAACCAATGAGGTCTATCCGAGGTGCGATTATTGCTAGTTGAAAACTTTAACCAATACCCCGCCAGGAGGACGTGAAATACCGTCCGCTATGGCAATTTTTGTAGACCGTAAAAGGTCTGATAATTTTATTTGAATACAAAATAAGTAGTAATTCTGATTCTAACGAACAATGGATTATTAATTAGCAATGATAATTTAATGTTTTTAATTGCATTTAAGTAATTTCCGTATCGTTTGTTTTTACCAGGCCAAATAATTCTCATACTTTTCCAAAGGGTTTTTCGGAATACTACTGATTCCGCTGTAAGGACATTATTTTTCATTATATTCAAAACTGCTTCTAACAAAAGAATTGCCCATACAAGTCAATGAAGACTTTTTGATTTTTGAATAGATCTTATTGTGCAAGTGTGTATTACAAGGAGTATTTAGATTTACAGACATTGTCATTGTTATTGTTATTGTTATACCAATACACATAATGTAAAATATACTTTTATTTTCTTTTAAGGTACAAAGCATATCACTTCCTATTTTCAATAAGCCCAGTTTTTGTTCGGGATTGGCTAATTGTAAAATTCATGAGCATGCCTGCTGTTCAGCAGTCAATCTAACTAACGGAACGGAACGGATTTATTTAATTGTAATTTAGAACTTGACAACAAAATTAAGAATATTTTATGTAATTAACAAATAAATTAGATATATTGAGAAAAAAAAATGCTCATTGGCGAATGTTAGTGATTTAACGGCATTAGAGTTATACAATTGGAAGGTTAGGTCACAGATTCAATTCCCATCATAGCACATAACAAATAAAGTATTTTTCTTAACTGAGGCCTGATGAATCGACAATTGGTTTCCAGATTAAATTTCAATAAATACTACAAGGTGTCAATTCGCACAGGATAATAATTTCAAATATAGACTTTCCGAGTCATGGAATTGAACAATTAGAAATATCTGAATATAGACTTCATATGCACATCTAGAGGCGATACAGTAAAAAGATGTGATTATTGTGATAAAATTATTCCGTGTTATATATTACTGGAATTATACTACTGGTTCTGGCTAATTTGGTGGTAGGAATGATAAATATTAACAAAATCCTTGTCTCAAAAAACCCATATCTGCCATTTTCCTAGAGAGCACCGCTAAAGACTTGTACATCAACATAACATTGTCTTTTCTCTTATATTATCAGTGAATTCCTCCTCAACCGGCAATCGAAACACCGACTCCATAGTTTGCCCAATCTTGTTATACGGGAGTGAAACGTGATCTTTCACCACGAGACAAAAAAAATACAATAAAGTGCTTTGAACGTAAAATAGAGCGCAACATTTGCGCCCCACTGAACGAAAACAATATCTAGCGAGCCAGAACGAATAGTGAGCTACAAGATTTATTCGGAAGTGAAAATATAGTAGGCCAGAATTCGTTGGACTGGGCATGTTATAAGAATGGCAGACACTAGAGGTGGAAAAAAGACCCTGTTGTGGAACATCGAAGAAAACCGTGGCCGAGGTAGGAATAAATGTTGTGGAGGAGGATCTAAGAGTACTGAGTCAAATCCGACTAGGCCAAAATCCGACTAGGTTAAAAGGGCTGATAAGTAAGCAGTAAGTGAATCTTAGCATAGTTGTTTGTAGTTATGGACATCAACGATGTATGCATATCTTAAAGTATAAATTTTAAAAATTTCGCAAATATAAAAAAGAAAAAAATGAGAACAAGCCGGACCTGTCTACCTACAACAGACCAACAAAAAGCCTAAACTATTTTTTTTGTGTTTATCAACATTTTTTAACAAATTAATTATCATCTTCATCGTGCATATGTAATTAAATACTTTCACACTTGATCGCAAATGACTTCTACTTCTTCTTCAAATGCTTTAAATATTTAGAAAGATTAAAAAAAACCCGACTTGTGTAACATACATACCTTCCTAAATAAAATACGTTACTAAGCGTACATGATATTATACTCTATAGCCTATAAACAACTATATTCTGTGGCTATACCACCCATTCCAATCCAACTGATGTACAGATATTACAAATGTGACTCATCACGGTGAGAATTTGAAATATTTCCGGCAATAATATATTTACAAACGCAAATTTTATAATGTGTGTTATTATTTTTCTTATTATTCAGCATTAAAAAAAAATTGAAGATCGTCTGCTCTCTTTACTTGAATACAAGGCACATATGGGTATAGCGAGAGGAGCACCTTTTGTTCTATCTTTTTTTAAAAAAAAAATTTTGTTTATGGAGTGACAATATTTTCTGTATGTTATAATGGGTATTTTGATCTAAACTAACTCATTAAGTAAATAGAAACAAAATTCTCAGAAGATACTTACATATATAAATTATGTAAGGTGTTTTTGTTGTCTCTGCTGTCTGTTATTATCCGAATATTTTTATTGATATTAGGTATCAAATCTGATAAAACATTATTCCTATTTTATATGCGTAATAGATAATAAATTTTTTCATGATGAAATTACCTAGTAGACCATAATATATAAAAATTAATCTTATAAAGATCGATCAATCCTGATTTCTGAAATATTTCAAAGATTTCTTGACTTTCTTTTTAATCTCTATTATCTTAAACTGGTTTACATAAAGATATCTTTCAATCCCTCTATAGTACAGACAATGAGGTGTATCTTAGCTAGTGCAGCTGTAAGAACAAGAGAGACCAGAGAAAACAACGATTTTTCTTCTTTTTTTCAGAAAATTAGAATCAGAATAAGGATCAATTATCAAATGGTTTTAAAAATCTTAGTCCCCGGGTTAAAGAAAGTTGTATTGCCACAAATGGCCCATCAATGTGCCCTACGTGCCCGATAACTTCGGCTGTACGAATCCATAGTCATTATCATCAATTGTTTGTTGACAGGGGATGGAAAACAATTGGGCAGTATACACTTTTAGACATATATTCCGGTTTCTCTTATCACTGCGTAAATATCTGGCAGTAAGTTGATATTTCAATAGGTAAAGGAAGTTGTTGAATCATCCCACTCCTTAAATTGGAATCCCATAATCAGAATAATACTGTTAGCGTACAATTATGTTCATTAAAGAAGTATATTCTTAAGCAAAGTAGATAGAACGTCAAGGTCAAGCAATATTGATGTGTATTATAAATTATGGCTAGTTTTATGATCTAGATTACGTTAGACATCATTCATATTGTATTTTAATAAAATAGGTGGAGAATTCAAAAAGTTACCTTTTATAAGTACACCCGGCTGGTGACCTTGATTTTCCTTAAATGTTCAAAAAATGTCCAAACTCCAATATCATCACTTCCCAACAATGTTAATTACAAAAATCGACACTTAATTTGTTTACTCAAATTTAATAACTTATTAAACAAAAATTAACTTTAAAAATTCACTATATTCACCTGTTGGACGTCATCCATTCGACCATACGAGGAGTGAGGACGCGTTCAATCAATAAAATAAAATGGCGACACCAATCCCTTATATCTTATATAATATTTTGCAATAATTTGTTGTTAAAATTTTTTAAAACATCGTCTCATAAAATACTTCGGCTCAATTTCCAAATTGTAAAATTCACGATGACTCACCGCATTTGTGTAAAAATGCCGTCGTAAAGTGCATGCGTACAATTTAACAGTGTGTGTGGTATGTGTGTGTGTGCAGAGCGAAATGGCATAAAGAACAACCGCGACGTTTAATAATGTCAAAGTCGCGATTTTTCCATAAACAACATGAGAGTTTATTGTCTTTCAAATGTTTAATCTATTTTAAATTTACTATTGTTTAACAATATTAACAATTTTTCAAAGTTTCAATCATCGGATTTTGTGAAAATCGCATATATTTTAAGTTGAACTATTTTGTTGTTTAAAAAGTGATTTTGGGTGTGGTAACAATACAACGTACATTCATCCTTCTAAATACCACTTGATCGTACCTAAAACATGAAATTGGAAATAATGAAGGATTTTAATTCTGATAATTCCGATACTAATGAGGATGTAGAAACTAGTCAAAATTCATCTGATATATCACAAACAAGGGTAAGTAGTATTTTGTTATTAATTTTCGTTTCATTTCACAAGTTTTTCTCATATTTCGTACACCATACCCATGGAATATTTACTAGATGTGTATAGATATGCAATTCAAGGTTGCAATGTCATGCTACAATTTTTTTTTATCATTGCAGTAAAAATTATTTTCAGTTGTCATAAATTTTACATTCTCTCCCACATATTATTGTAGAGATTTGATTTTCTAATTAGTTTATTTTCATAGGTACCTACTTGTATTATTGAATTGCCTACCATCGTACCCTAAAAAAACCAAATATCTTTTCAAAATATGTTGTTAGTCGTTGGTCTGCCAACAGAATCACTATACGAAATGAAGCATTCAACTGGGTTGAAATCTCTAGCTAGACCTGATTCTAAAATTCATTCCAAAAATTGAGTTATTTTTCTATTCATTTTTCTCTGACACATTTATCTTTTCACTGATATTTTAAAATTCTCAGAATCGACTTCAATTTGAAGATTTAGATTTCGGCAACTGCAGACCATTAGCCGGTTCAGTCGGATGTCTACTTTTAAAAATTATTCGAAAAGTTATTGAAAATCGAGTACTTCCTTCCATAACATTATATTTATGTAGCAAAAATGCATTTTTTTGAACGTCTTACATCTTACCTTAATAATCCCATCTAGATACTCGTACATATACTTTATCTGTTAAGTGCCAATATCTAATAATTCAATGACTAGACCATAGTCCAAATGACCGAAAAACATATTGAATTACAAATTTACTTAAGCTGGTGATTATTATACATTTATACCGAATATGGTGGAGTTTTGAAAACGACACAGCCACAGATATTTTTATTTTACGTGTTGTATATTTTAAAATCATGGTCGTTATAAGTATTGGTTATTTTGCACTTTAATAAATATATATTTGTAAATGTAGACATATTACAGACAATGATATTCGTGTCGCTTGTTTTTTTTATTTATCTTATTAAATATATTTTTGTACATGTAGGATTAAATACAACAACAAAAAAGACCTTTGTTCATCAATAAATACGCACATTAAATTGAATAATTTATTAGACATAATACAGATCTTTTTCTTTTTATAATTTAAAATGTATGTACAAACGTATTTATAAAGATTAATCTCAATGTTAGCTCAAAAATTCCACAGATACCTGAATAATAAAGATTTGTGTATAGTGCACTCGGTTTTATCAGTTCATTTAATTTTTTTTTTTTTTTTATTTTGTGCCTGCCTATCTAAAAGTTATTTACTTTTTTATACGATTTATCACTGTCTAATTTATAGGTAAATAGTTGAGTAAAAAAAATATATAGCAAAGACTGGGAATGTGATTACTTACCAAAAATAGGTATCTTTATATCTTTTCATGTAAACGCCTATTATCCATTAAATGGCTATATAACTGGTCGCTGCCAGCTAAAGAGCCCACTGTATAAGCTCAAAGTCGTAGACATGGAACCATGCAGATTGTACCACACTAAATCAGAGACAGCAGAGCACTTCCTTTGCGAATATGAAGCATTACCAAACACCAGACTTCGATTATTAGGCACACACCCTTCCCAATACTTAGGAAAATTATGTCTAAACTCATGACACGATTGACTGAGTTGTTGTCAGTGTGGTGCTCTTGGAGAAGTATAGGATAGTTGACTAGGAACAATGAACCCTCCCAGAATCAAGTGCTATGGGACGTTTCAATCAGGTCTAACTCAATATCTATCTATCTATCCATCAACTTTGTTGTCAAGAATCTGTATAGAGCAAATAATATAAGCCCTTGGAAAAATATATTCAATGGTAAAAACTTAGAAGTCACCTAATTTGCCTATAGAAGCGAACTTCAAATATCAGAAATTAAGGTTTGGATAAAAAATTTCACCGCAGAACGGATTCGAATCTAACCACTTCAGAATCTTCATGTGTTACCGAGATTGGGTTTTTTCACATTTTTTTATTTTTAAATCTATGACACATAAAAATGTTTTTTTTCCTTCCACAAAAATGTTTATCAAAATTTGCGTAAGTAGATATTTTTTAGCAAATACATTTTTTTATCATTTTTAATTTAATTTGTGGGAGTAAAAAACATTTTTTTATCTAATCGCCTTTTTTACTTTAGCCCGATACTACTTTGTTTCAATTATTATTTTAAAAAAATTGTTATTAATTAATAAGTAAAACAGATCCTTACGTGCTTATATGTACATACATATGTACTATTGACTATACCTACAAATACATAATGTAATGTCTAAGAAAAGAATTTATTTATTTTTAG
This sequence comes from Platyura marginata, assembly GCA_026745375.1. Lineage (NCBI taxonomy): Eukaryota > Metazoa > Arthropoda > Insecta > Diptera > Keroplatidae > Platyura > Platyura marginata. Next base: position 27,761 of record JANSTT010023701.1, on the reverse strand, counting down.
ACTTGACGGGAAATATTTGTTTTGAATCGGAATTATAATTTGTAATCAACAAACTCTAAGAATAATTCACCGTTCGTCTAAGCTCTAAGAGTTCAAGTTGAAATATAATATTGGCAGTTTAATTGTTATTATTTATTAATAGACTTAGGCTTATCAATCATTCATACCTACATACATAGCATGTCACATCCAGGCTAGATAGAACAAAATAATATCTATTCAGTACAATGCGTTTAATGTAAATAACAAAGTGAAGCATGCAAACACCACGTGAATTGACTATAGCGACTTAACTTAATATTTTTAACATTTAATTTTGTTTGATGACGTTTTTTTGGACTATGATCTTACGGATTTTCTTTCGTTTTCTTCATTTTTATCGAATACAAGTAGTCTATTATCTGATGCCGAACGATAGTTAACATGTTTCGTTATTTATTCAATAAAATATTGTTTTAAGAAATGGAAATAAAGAGTTCTGTTGTTGATTTAGCAAATACAACCAAAACCACTTTACATCTGTTGTCAAATTGAATATTAATATTTTTATTTAATGAATTATTTAACTTACCTATACTACGTACAATGCTGACAGACGAACAAAAAAAAAATTCCATAACCTGTTTGTTTGATTTTATTTTGAACATGTTGCAACATGATTGCTTGTTTTTGCCGTACTTAACCTAATATATTATGTACAAAGTATGCAGCTACCTGGACCTACCTACATTAATTACGATCGGTACACATTTATACCGTAGTAAAAATTATAACCGTAGTAAAAATAATTACCTTATCATCTTGCTTAGATAAAATTGAGGATATCTTAAATATTTTACAGTTTTCTTACTTCATTGTCTAATACTTACCTACTATTAATGCTAATGTAGACTGTATTCTTGATGGACAAAGATAAATTTACTGAACTCAAATATCTAAATATATTAATAATACCACAACATCTTAGGTTATAAAAATCCTTACTCTTATTATATTTGAGATTTTAAAACTTAAAGGTAAATATTGATTAAAATTGTTTTCTAATTAAAATTAAACTTCCATAGAACGGAATCACAGAGTAGCGGACGGGTTTTTGCTGTGGTTGATAGTACTTTCGAAAAAGTACAGAAATTTAAATACTTGGGTGTAGAATTCTCCAGTACTGAGGATACATCAATAGCAATTTTGGATAGAACAGCAAACAGGTGCTTCCATCCAGAACAATAATAACTGTAAACAACTGTCCATCTTCGAAAACTTTTCTTTAGGACATTTAATTCGGATGCAATTATTTCTACAAAAAGAGCCTCGAGAAATAAATTCATTTAAAAGTTTTCTAGGCACTTTTTTTTTTTTACTTTTTCTTTGAGCTGATATCAATTTTATCGACTAAAATTATCAAGAAGTACTTAAGTAGATTTTTTTTCTAAACGCCATTCATAATGTTTGGAGCCGTATTTTAACGATCGACCTAGACAACAAATGAACAAAAATCATTCTTTTCTTTTTTTCCCCCATTATTGACATCCACGTGACAAAACAGGTCAAAAATTTCATGCAGCTTCTACGATGACATCATCGTATTTACAAAATGTGGTTTTTTTTCTCTCGAAATCACACAGAATTTATATTGTAGTGTAGAGGTAGGTAGTTTAGCGAGCTACTGAGCCTGGTATATAAACAGTTAATGACATCATACTTTTCGTGGAATTAAGATAATAGCGCGCTATCATGCTCTTGTTTGTATCGTTTATATTTGAAAAGTAACAAAAACAATGTAAGTATGTATAGCAAAGCATTGAGAATATCCAATCGAATTGAACTCTCTTTTTCTGAAAATTTTTACTTAGCTGTGACGTCAATTGCATATTTTATTCAAAATATAATTTTATGAATGAGGATGTTGGGTAATGAATTGTAGAAGGGTTTTGTGGAATACATTGAAATTTTCTCAGAATAAATTATAGGTGATGGTTAGTTATAGCTATTTTGTTCGTTGAATTATATAATTTTGATATACCTACCTAATGGTACACTAATTAAGAGTTTTACCTAGTTTGTAATGAACCGGAACTACATAAATATGTTTACAGTATAAAAATGGTTCCATAAATAGTCATATGGTGGGTAGTCGCACTGAAGGTCACAATTTTTGCTGGTGGTTAAATTATCAGTAATTCAACATTCCGGTTCAGAGAAAAGATTCTTTAAACATGGAAACAAATTAATAAATGATCCTCCTCAATGAGTCTCTGAAATGATTACCTACAGATAATATTTTATAAGCATTTTTTGCAACACTGATCATATAAACATCAACGCTGCCGTTAGGGTCAAAGGGGGGTGTATTCTAGTTAGTCTATAAAATACAATTGTATTTAATTAAGGGTATTTTTAATGCCGATAATTATTTTCAATCGTTTCACCATCTCCTTAAAGAAGTTAAGTAATTATCAATTTTTCTTGGATGGCCGGAGTTTTTAGTCCTGTCCCTTATTTTTAGAAAGAATTTAAAGAACAGCAAATTATGAACTGACAGTTTTTCTATAAAACTTTAAAAAAATCTTAAAAACATTACTTTTACCATTATTTAGATTAATTTCCAGGAGAATTACTTATTAAGACAACTTAATGAACTTTTTGAGAGGAAAACCTTTCTATTAATTTACAAATGAATTACAGACTATTCCAGTTCGTTTAAGGAAGGTGCTGAGATTTTCGTATCAACAGTTCTATAGTTATATGTGTATTCCCAAAGATTAATTCCTATGTCATGAATGTATGGTAATCCTTTTTCCTGTACAGGTTTTTACGAAAATTCTCGTATAACACGGTAGTTCTACAACACGGAATTATGTGTTATACGTGTTATAGTATGGATACCTGTAATAGTTTTAGTTTCTCCTCTAAGTATCAGGAATTTTACTACTAATTCTTCGGTATGCAAGGATATTTCAACTTTTCTGTCTAGTTTCGAGACAATTTAGTTTAAAATATTATTACAAGTAAGTAATAATAGGAATCGATTTTACCTGTATCGCTGACCAAAAATATCTACATTATATTGTACAAATGACCAGTGTGCCAACATTTTATTAAACTTAATTCAAGTTTGTCATGTTTGCGGTTTTAATGAAATCACAAATTTTACTTTTAATAATATTTTGATTATCCACATGGATTGTAACAATATTTCTATTAAACGATACCACCTACTTATAAATACGATAATATTATTTTCATTCTCTCATCTCTCCAATATTCTGTATACTCAAAACTCAACTTTGCACAGTTAAAATCACTAACTAACTATACATAAACCTACTATATGTAAGGTATACTGACTACTGATACTAACGCATGTCATATAAAAACAGAATGGCGATGACGCATCCATTCAGTTTAACATTGTGACCCGCGACGGAAGGTTGAAGTGAATTTCGTATACAAATATTTAATATTAATTTATGAAATATTATGGACGACTTTGTAAATTGGTAATAAGCTGTTTATTTATTAAGATTTGTTGTTTAATGGTTTTTATTTAAAAAAAGAAAAAGAAATACTACAAAAGAATAGAAAAATGTTTAGAAAAGTGCGACAATTTTTGTTATTTTAATTATAAAGTCGGTAATATTTGTTAGTTAAAAAAAAAATAAATTAATAGTGTAAAGATTGTTTTGTGTTACATAACTTGACGAGAAAAAAAAATTATTGTGAAATACAACAACATACATAGCAACAAAATATATTACAAGGAAAATTAAACTGACCACAGTTAATTAAATGACGCTGGAAAATCAATTCTTTAACGATGTCTATTTGCATAGTCCGTTTAATCATTCAAATGTTCCTTTAACTCCAATATCGAAGATGGTAAGTCTAACTAGTCTACTAAAAACTAAATTTGTTTTTTTTGGCTGATGACTTCATTTCTAGATTAAAGAAAAAAAAAACACTTGTTTAGCACAGATAAAAAAAACCTTAAAACACATTATTTGCCCAACAGTATATTGTGCCAAAAAACAATTTTTGTTGTTTTTTTTTTTTTAATAATAATCTGATAACAGTTTTGGCAAATAAAACTGACACAGAATTTTTATTTTTATATTTTAAGTATCCATGTATACAATGATTTCTATAATATTATTTCGTATATGCAAATATAATTTTTGCATAAAATGATAAAACAATAAAAACCGGCGATTTATAGGAAATTTTTAAAGATTTCATCAAATTTTATTACATCCTTATCTCCGAATGTGTACCTACATACTAAAGGTATTTTTGTAGTAATCATTTATAGAATCCTATCGATTGTCCAAATTACATATTTTCAAACGTAAAATTACAAGTACAGTAATTAGTTCAAGTTCTTATTTACTTGAAATTAAAAAAAAAAAAAAATAGTGAAAATGAATATTGAGATAGGTGTCATGACTCATTTTTTGGTTTTTCCCGATTTAAAGTTTTGTTTTTAATATTCCTGTGGCTACAAATATCAAAACAGTAATTTTTCATTTTTAATAGTTTCATACAACAAAAAAAAGTCTAATGCTTTTGTGACACACTGTATAATTTGTGTTTTTTTTTTTAAAACGCGAGACTTATGGCGCCATTTGACTTCTTTAAATATTTTATTCATTCCTAGAAAGTATAAAATAGTAGTGTTCATGGTTAATTGAAATTTCGCAATTTACAAATCGGATACTTGACAAAAATGTTATCAAAATATTTTAAGAAATTTGTCAAATCATATTTTTATTTTTATTTTTTTTATTGAATAAGCTAAAAACGAATTGTTTTATTTGCAAAGTTATTGTCATTTGAAGCTTATTTTTGTTGGTACTTACTGACTATAGGAATTGATATTATAAGTATACTTACTTATTGAGTATTTTATTGTTGTTGATTCTATCAAATAATATCTAATTCAAATATTCGTATATTATGCTAAATGCGCAGAAAACAACAATTTCGAAATTGGTTATTTATGTTTATTTTAGTGATGTTTTAATACGACACTTATATACATTTAAAAAAAAAATACATTAGTACTTGACTATAAAGAACCTATAATTTAAAATGTCTTCAATTCTCTTGTCCATTTTTCAGCAATTCTAAAAGTACTTTGACTAACCCCCTTTGTGAGGATAATATTTCTTCTAACAATTACCACCTGAAGGAAAATAATTTTTATTAATCATATTAAAAAAATGTCTGTGCCAATTGATGGTGGCTTGATTTATTGCGATTTTACTGTATATTATTGAATTAGGCATAGAATAAATTCTAGTTAATTAATTATAAACAAATTTATAATTTATCCTCGTTTATGTATGCCAAAAAATACTAAAATTTTTGTAGTTTGAACACTTTCAAAGGTATTTTTTTTTTATTGGACATTTTTGCAAATCAGTTTCGCTCGTTACTTGTAATAGAGAACAAATCCTGACTTTTTGTTTGTAGATTGAATTATTGTACTATGTTCCCCTAAAGTTCTTAAATTTAATTTTGATTTTGGTATACGCAGTCACTATTTACCTGGTAAAAATCCACGAAAAACACTTATATACTATCTAATCAATATTTTATAGAAAGGAAATACTTAACGCGATAAGTTAAAGAAAGGTAGGTTAATTCTAAGATTATAGCATGATTTACTTACGACAAGTGATTTTGAGTTAACCATTGATAAATTCGGCATATTTTTTTTTTTTTTTTTTGAATGATTTTTAACTAGAATTGTTACGTTATATTTTTAGGGAAAAAAAATTAAAGTACTTTTTATCAGGTAACTATCAAGTATTTATTAGGCCTTAACTTTTCATTATTTCAGCGGTATTATAAACATTCATATGCACAATATGTATATAAGTAGAATAATTTATTTTTGATTAAAATTTTCTCAATAATAAGTATTTTATAGTTTTACCACTCAAAATTGAGATCCAGCTGAATGTATTCGCATCGACAACGTAATATATTTACCAAAATGCAAATATTTGTTAAATGTGTTCAATAAGGTTTATGCGTAAATGGTTTAAATTTAAACACAGTATAGTCTAATTAATTTCTACCATTTTTTAAAATATAGGTTACAAATTTAAATGTTCCAAATTTCACGTTATAAACAATTCACAAATTTACATCTTCACATCTTTAAAATTAAAAAAAAGATATTCTACTACTTAATATGTAAATTTTTTGCGAAGGTCTTGTTCGAAAATTGATCACAAATCATATTTCACAATCATATACAGCTCCAGATTGCTGAAGATATCTTCTAAAAAATGTATTTTATTCACAAGATTACATATCGAACCTTCATTTTTAACACCGCGCTAATTTTACACTACCCTTGTTAAACTTATTAAATTCGCACCAATATAGTTATGGATGGGGTTTTAACAAAGAAAATTTCATCATTCAATGAAATTGAAACATTATATACCTACATATGTATGTATTGTTCCTCTCTCAGTTCTCGTTCATTGATCTTCGAAATGTGTGAAATTATTGACCTCGCTGAGAGTAGGTGAGTACGTAGAACTCCCCAATGAATGCTGTGTTGACGATTGATTTTGGTTGTATTTAATATAAAATGATCCATAAAAAAAATCACTTTAAAATTATTATTGGGTTTTTTTTAATTTCCAAATCGTCATTTGTTGTAATAATTAACAAAAAAAAAACTTACCAAAAGTATGTATTCCAAGAAAATACCTTTCTCCATTATAAAATTTAAGACGGGAAACTAAAAAAAAAAAAAAAAACTACACAAAATATAATAAATTCATAAACCGCGATGAGTCACTGCTAAACGATTAGCCTCTGCGTATTTTCCTTCAGGTGTTTTTATCTTATCGCGTTGGAAATCGTATACATATACAAAATAAATGGTCTGTGTCTTGTCTCAATATTCTGTCTTTTGGGTAAGGCAAAAAAAAGACACAAACCAAAAAATAATCATAAACAATTAGAATGTCCGTTCTAGAGAGACTTGTATAATTGTATATGTAGCGTACTATGTACAGACACTATTTACCTACTATTCAATATTGTTAAATAAATTATAATAATAAAAATAAATTAAATGCATTTAGGTATGTAGGTACGTACAAGAAAAACACACGTGCGTTTTGTTAGAATGATATATTGCAACATAGTTTATTGTTAAATAGAGGTATCTATAGTTGATATAGTAAGAGTACCAATTTTGCAATTCAATTTGTAGGTAAACGACAGAGAGCCAGTTTTTAGTATAGCAAAAAAAAATTCCGTTGACAATATTTGTGAAAGTAATATCCATGCACTGACCACTTCGTTTAGGTAAATATTGACTGCCTAAATGTTTTTTTTTAATAAATAAATAAAAAAAAAACCATTCACGCAAATTATTGTTCTTATTTTTTCATGCTAATTTTACTTACTCAAAAAATATCTGTGTGTGTATTTATTATTAATTTTTTTCTACTGAGTTCCGGTTTTGAGGACGTCATCATCTACATGTCGCGCACAAGACAATAACAATTTTTTTTTTGATTAAATTTTGGTTGCGGTTTTTTTCATAAAACTAAAATAATACTTGGAAATTAAATTTTATCTTTCATTCCGAATATAAAATTGTAAAATTTATCCAAACCTAAAATTATTTTTAATTCATAAAACCCCTTCGATCTCATTTGAACTCAAAAAATTGTTAGCTTCTTCCATAACACTTCAGCTCCGATTAATGATATAAAATAATTACAAATAGGGTGTGTTGATCCCTAACTAATAAAATAACAATCTCTAATGGTAAATTCGACGCCAAAAACTTAATGCCTATGTAATTAAAAAAAAAACGATCAATAATATTTCAACGCAAATTCTTTTAAAAAATACTCCTATAATTTACGACATCTTTCTATATTTTTTTTTATCTAAAACGATTTTTAATCACGTGAAACCGGAAAATTAAGGTGAACAGATATTACTTATGCAAACATTTTTTTTATATATAAATTTTATATTAATTTTTTGGATTTTTTTTTTGGCAATTTATTTCAAATTTTATATTACTAAAAAAGAAGACCGAAAGATTTTTTTGAATATATTTTATAACTTAACATTAAAATTACAAGGATTGGCCTTCGAGTTTACCGTTATTTTTGGTACTCGCTGAATTGCCATATTCTGATAATGAATCATTTTAATTTGGTCAGTTCATAAAATTGCAGCAATGTACTTTTACCTTCTTTTAGTCATTGCTATTTGTTCAAACCTGATGAAAATATAAAAGTCGCATTTTCGCATTGTGGGATGAGATAAGTAAATTTCTATTACAAAAAATAAAACATTGACAAATTAAAATATCTTAATTTCTTCTAGAAATGTCAAATAACTATATTGCCAAAATATTATAAAGATAATAGAATACAATTAAATAACCACATATAAAGAAAATCTATAAATTTATCACACCATACTATAGGTACTTATATAAATTGTTATTGTGTTGATTCTATTTATACATGATGACACAATGCGAAACACATCAGGTGAAAATCTGTTTCCTCAATTCAGTTTCCAAGAAAAGGTGTCGGGTATACAGCTAAATCTATATTTGTTTAGAAACATTTATAAAAACAGAGCTGAAAACAGGTAGATTACTTACCTACCCATAGTCTTTATCTTATCGTACATATACATAAAAAAAAATTATCAATAAGTATTGCTAATAATGTTATCACCAAGTCTTGTTCGCAATACAAAAAAAAAACGGTGCAATATTATAAGTATGGAATGTATTGTACATTCTTAAAGATTTGTCTACCCTAAACTTAAATCTTAACAACAGAAACAAAAATTCGTTTCATTTTATTTTTAATAAATTTTAATAAAAAAAAAATCACTTCCAAAGTTCAATTTTGAAAATATTTTTCTCTTTCATATACTATATTTGAATCAACACAACACATTCTTATCTTGAAATTCTTATCAATAGAATGGTAAGTGTTTAGTTTTGTTGGTGTGCTATTATGTGGTATACCTACATTAATTCATTTTCAATACATTGACAATAAAATTTAAACATTTTTATTTTAAAATTGCCGATAATTATGATAATTACAAGAGAATCACTTAAATTCAATATAAAATGCGATGTCAATGCGAGAGTGTTTTTTTATCGTTGACAGTAACAAGGTCTACCTACATATCTCTCTATTTATCTATAAATATATACATATTTACTATACATATACATTTGCATGCATTTGGGTGGCTTGATTCAATGAACAATATTTTCACTTTGTTAACATAAAAAATTAGAGTGCAAGTTTTTTATCTATAATTACTATCAAAAAATTGGTTTTTTTTTATTAACCCTATCATGGTACAAATTTTTTAATAATTCAGGAAAATCGCAAAAAAACAGTCCTCGAAGTCTGTTCAATATTAACGACCATTTTTATACAAATAAAAAATATTGAAATTCTCATTGGATCTTCCATATTTGTTTTCCAATGGAACAAATTCGTATTAATAGTTGGAACTTTCAATGAAAATGTTGTTAGGAAACCAATTAATCTGTTTTTTTTTTTTTAAATTTAAGAAGATATCATTTTTAGATGATTTTTAATAGTTTAAGCCACTACACTGGACATCAAGAGTATTCGTACAAATTAAGATTATTTCTTATGGGTATTTTTACGAATACTTTTGATTGCCCAGTGTACATACCTATAAATATATTTAAATTTTACTATTAAAACTTACTAAATAGATATTTTATTTTCTATTTAACTTTTTGTCTTTAATTATTATTAAGTATAACTACTACAAAGTTATTTCTTTGTTTTTTTTTCTTATAAATGCAAATGAAAGCGTTCAATGTTCATTTTGTTTACTTATAAGATAATAAATAGTTTATGAATACAAAGCCTGTATTAATTTTTTTTTCTCTGCATTATTATTTATTTTTGTTTTGGTATTTGTGTGTTTGTGTACATACACAATATTAATTTTATTTATATTTCTCATATTCGTTGATAATGAATTGTAAGTAGATTTCTTTATATAAAAATATGTCAAATATCAAAATTCTAATTCTATTTACTTATAGTATACAACATACATACATACATATGTATGTATACAATGATTAAAGTAGCAGTGTTTAATTGTTTATTATTTATTTAAAATTTTCAAAAAATGTATTGGAAATTTTTTTTCTTAAATACTTACACACTTATTTATGTACCTATCAAGAAGCGAGTTGTGTACATTATTTACAAATGCGCATTATTTGTACGGATACATATTTAATCAAAAATGAAAAAAAAAAAAAAAAATGTCGTGGGTTGTAATGTTTTGTTGCAAAAAGTAGAACGTCGTAAATTTTATTTAAAAAAAACCTTCATATGTTTTGCATAAATATTGATGGAAATTAAGTGAGTATCGATGTTTTTGTTTTTCTTTTATTGTAAAATTGTTATTTTCAGTAGCATTATGGGGTATCGGGAATTGATTATTGCATTCAATTATGTGCTAATAAAGCGGAAAAATTTAATAAGAATTATTCAATAAATTATCGCCCATACTAATTTTCAGTAGCATTTATAAGGTTTTGATTTTTGACAAATAGATTTTTTACCATTTTTGCCCATACAATTTAAAATTTTCATTTGCATTGTAAAAATTTTTGATATTTAATGAAAGAAAATACGAAAAACCACAAAAAAAGTGTAAGGGATGAGGGATTTTGTCTATTTTCCATATAAGAATTGACTGATGAGATAAAAATGAACTTAGCATTGAACAAAAATAATTTTGCTAATTCTAATTTTAAAACCATAGATTTTATTACGGGTAAATATAATATAGACTGTACTGTACAGTTTTATTTCCATTTTCATGACATCGACTGCTCCAAAACCTAAATCTACAAAATTTCCATCAAATTTTTAGACCATTAAAAAAAAATTGTTAAAACCAAAAAAGGGCACACACCAAAAAAAAAACGAGCAATAAGTAAGTACCAACTTTTTGCTTAATAAAAAAAAAATATCATTTGCAAGTTAAATTTGTGCGAATTATTTGGCATGCCGCCAACATTTTATCATGTTTATTTGGATTGTTTTAAGGAAAATCCAATTGGGTTTTATAACAAAGTGAAAAAGCTAATTTATAGATGTATCTCATATGAAAATATTTTTTTTTTGTTCGTATGTAACCGTTCAGATTTCATTTTTGTTTTTTTTTCTTCTACTTAAGTAGTATATATCACTCGTAAATGCACTTAAAATTTATTCGACAAGTACAATTAAAATTAAATTAACCAATATCAAGCTCAGTCCACATCTCAATTATCTTTATTAGCAAATAAATTTGAAGCAACTTTTTTTCTGTTTTAATTTTGTTTTTTTTTTTCTTTTTTTTCAACTGAACTCGGAAAATTTCGTTAAAATTGAAGCGAATAAAATATTTCATGTGCTCGCACTGTGCGACCGGCCGTCCGTGGCTATTTTAAAGACGACTGTGCAAACAGTCGACCCCGAGCCTCTGATTTGCAAGACACAGAGGCTCCACGAACGAACGAATATATTTTCAATTAATAATAATAATAAAAAAAAATATATATCTATTTATACTAATTAAAATTTTTATAAATTATTAATAGACCCATAACGACAAAAGAAATTGTGACGTAATATTGTAAAAATACATTTTTTGTTGTTGAAAGACGCGCGAAATTTCTTTTTTAACCGTAACGCGCAGAAATAATCAAACGGAATTTTTAAAAATATATAAGTAATAAACAAATATCCGATAAAGGTGCTAAAAACAAAGTATATAAGTGTGTTTGAAGAAAATTTTAATGAAAATCGATAATTTTCCCGATTGACATTACATTAAGAGAAGAAAAGTTTTTTTTTTTTTTTATTTAAAAATAAATTCATACAATATTAATTTTGTAACTGGTGCCCTCGTGTGGGTGTTTCAAACGTACTTAATTTAATTGAAGTTTATATATATGTATAATTGCTTAGGCACAATTTGTGTCTCTTTGCATAGTATACATATTACATCTCTACGACTATACATATATATATATAGATATATGTAGAATACTAGTTTGGTTTATATTTTTAATTAAGAACTAAAGAATTGTACATAATATTTATTTATTCGATAACAACAACAATAATAGTAAAATAATAATATGGATGCTTGTGAAATAGCCAATTTTCTAGCCACCGAGCTCTTTATGCAACAGGTATTTTTACATTATTACCCTTAGTTTTATAAATATTTTGTGTATAAGTAATGATCGAAAAATTTACTAAAATAATATTTATTTATTTATTTTAATTATTATGCGGCTTAATGTTAAGCCAATGGAGCATGTCATGTTTTCATTTCTATTTTTTATTCTTATAAATAATGTTCGTCAGTGCTTTCATTTTCTTGGCAATGATTTCTAGCACCTGTGCCAAAAAAAAGAAGATGTAGAAAAGAGTATATTATTTATATTATGTCGTCAAGATATACACACATATATATGTAGGTCGTGTATATGTATCTAATCCCAAAATCAAATTAATCACATGTGCGATTTGTGAGAATTATTTATGAATTATAGATTGGCCAATTATTGATTAACCTGTTATGTATTTAGTTATTTAGAGATAACACAGTTGAGCACTTCATGAGGAAACATTCCTAAATTAAAACGGTGACTACATCGATAATGACTTTGTTTGATTTTTGATCGTTGATAATTTACGACAACTGAACGCTGATCACTAAGCTGTTATTTGGTTGTTTTTTTTTTTTTAATTTAGTGTACAACTTTTGATTTATTTATTTGACAATTTGCCGAAGTATATTTCAGCTGGGTTCAATCCAAAGTTACTCAAATCACTAGAAATATCCAAACATTCGAACGAAATGATTGTTGAGCAGGTTGAGCAGGCGATGAATTGTCGTCCTCAATGGGTTGATACCAATAATAAACATTACACTGATATTCTCTTTTATCTAGAACGAGTTAGGCATTTTATTTGAATCAAGTATTTTGAAAAATGTCTATCATCAATTCTTTAATTAAGTTAAGCTATATATAACAATATAACTATTAAGTCTTAGTCACATTTCTCCTTTACTTAACTATGATTTCTTTATTTTAGCTCGTAACTCTGGATGGCATACACAGTGGCGTACCAACAAGAACCACAGCAACACTAACGCCCACTACACTGCGAAATATTGAGCAGGTAAACAATTCTATTCTTGACAATTTTTATTCTTTTCAATTTTTTTTAAATTTAAATCTAAAAAACATAAAAATAATGTAAAAAATTATTATTTATTTAGACATTTTTCGAACTCACAAATGATCCACCAGCCACAATACCTTGTCAAGCTGGTTTTGTGCCACCATTGCCATCATTTCAATTTGAACCAGACCATCAAGAGCACAGTCTAGGTTCAACCGGATCAAGTTCCAATAGTTCTTGGCAAACACCTCCACCTGCAATTCACGAAGAAGTTATTTCTGCATCCAACGACAGTACGTCAAAATAAACGAAAAATATTCATGTGTAATGTTGATTAATGTCATTGTTTATTTTTAGCAGCACCAAGACCATCAAAACGAAATATGGGCGGAAGACGTCCAAAAAATTCAGCAAATCTATCGCCCGAAGAAGAGGCAAAACGAAAAGTTCGTCGAGAACGTAATAAATTAGCAGCGGCAAGATGTCGAAAACGACGTGTCGATCAAACAAATGATCTGGTAGAAAAAGTTGAACAATTGGAAAGAGATCGACATAAGTTGCAGTCTGAAATTCAGGAATTACAAATGATCAAAGAGGATTTAGAATATTGTTTGGAAAACCATCGATCACTATGTAAGCTAACAATAGGCGGTCGAAAAAGTCCAACCGAATTTAAGCCACCAATATCACATCATGCACTAACAATTGTAACCGATCGAATTAAAACCGAACCATTGGATACAACATACGATGGTCCGCCGTTACCGAAAAAAATTCTCCTATCAAATGCTAATCCAATAATAGCCGCCACACCAACGATACCATCACTAAATACACCAACCCTTAATAAACCAAATCGACCAAGTTCACTTAATGTACCATTGACAATAACACCATCGCAAGCACTTGGTATTAATAAAAATATTGCTGATATTGCTGGTGTATCAATAACAACACCATCGACCGGTGTTATGTTTAATTTTGACAGTTTAATGGATGGTGGTACTGGTCTGACGCCCGTTTCACAACCGCTAATGCCAAATTGTTCGTCGCAAAATAAAAATCCTCTTGATCTAGTAACACCTACAACAGAATCGTCTAAATTAGTTAGTTTATAATATTAGAAATTTTTTTTATAATTTTATTAACATCCAAAGTAATAGATGGCGTTGTGATATTGTATTATTTTTGTTATATTGTTCAAACAAACTTAATTTTGTCGCCGTTTATACGTTTTTTTTTTTCTTTTTTCTTTAATTTTTAATTTTGGGCATATTTTTTGCACGTTTTTATTGTATTTATTTGTATAATAGTTCAAGTTATAATTTGTTGGTTTGTCTTACACAATTTTTACATATAAAATGCCTTAAAACATGCTATGTGGCAGTTTGCAACTAAAATGTCTTTAACCTACTTATGTATGTATATATATAGAGACACCTCAATCAATTCAATAAAATGAAGAAAATAAAAGAAAAAAGCTCAAATACAATGAAATTATTAAAAACAAAAAAAAACAAAAAATCAAGAAAAAAAAGATAAAATTTTTAATTTTTATTTTATATATCCATCCATTCGATTTGTGTTATTAATTATTTATAAAGAAGAAGATAGAAAGAAAAGAGTAACGAAAAGAGTAATAAAAAAAAAGATAGTATTTTTGACAAAATGGTTAAACCATTTTTTTATAATATTTAACGATAGGAAGTTTTTATTAATTATATTATTACAAGCTAATAAATTGTATAAATATATAATAAAATATATATATTTTTAAAAATTTGCAATGAAAAATATTTGATATGAAAAATGGAAGGAAAAAAAACACATAATTAGTTTAAAAAAATAAATGATAATAAGTTTTATATTTCTATAGCTATAAATTATATATTTTATTGCATTTTTCGATGCCATTATTTCGTATATAATAAAAAAAAACAGTCAGCAAAACCAATATTCAATATTTTGTTTTCTATTTTTAATTAATTAATGTTGAGTAATTTATTTTATTTTTTGACTTGTTTTGATAGTATTTTTCCTTTGAAATAACTTTTTTAAACGATATTTCTTTTCAATATGTACAAATGGAAGTTAAAAGATAGTAAATCTTGTGTGAAATTTATAATGAGATTCAGAACAATGAAAATGGTCATTTTCAAATGTAAAAAAAATTTCAAGTGTAAAAGAGATAACAGAGCAGCTCTTGTGAAGTGGAGTAACATTTATGATTTAGTAAGGAATAATAAAAGATGGCAACCTCAAAAGTCCTGAGTGAATTTTTCAGTCTGATTTGTAATCCTTGGTAACAATGCAATAATTGGATTAAAATACTCCAATGATAGGAGTTTTTGTTTTTTTGTTTTACTTAATATTAAATTATCTTAAACAAAGATTAACAATATCGATGGATTTAATGTCTATAGGTGCCTAGGCTAAAGCCGTTATTATTATTTTTTTGTATTTTCTTCGTTGTTTTATTGTGCTGGCCTATATTGACAATTGTCAGACTAAATCTTGTACCTTTCTAAAAAGGTCTCCGGATCAAGTTAGAATGTGGAAACAACTATAAAAACTACTAAACTAATTTAACCACATTCGAGGAGATTGTCGCTTCAACCTTTTTCAACCCAAGAAACAAAAATCCTATTCAAATAAAACGCCTGGCGTCATTTTCGGGGAAACACTAGCAACTGGATAGCCTCAGGGACCATGAATTTAGTACAGAGTGGTCATATCAATTGATACTGTACATTTATTGCGAAGAATCTATTACAATTTTTGTTTGTGTTTCAATTTTTGGGCTAGTGACAATAAAAAAACCCACTGACATTTCGGGCACATACGTCGTCCAACACATATTTTTTTTATGCACGTAAATTTTTGTCGATGTTTTTGCGAATAAAAACCTGTAATGTGATAATACAGAACTGTTTGCTTATAAAAACGGAATTGCCATTGATAAGCTCAAAAAAACTATAATGTGGTCGTTCTTCTCACGTGATTCATCCAAAGATTTTCCTTATGAAATCGGGGAACTTGTACCCGGATTGGAAGCAAAAAGTATTTGGAGTTTGCACAAAGCAAAACGAAAAAATACTGGCGATGAAGTTTCAGTATTTGTTTACGATATAAAAAGTGGTTCCGATACAAAATTAGAAATTGCCAAAACAGCATTGAAAAAATTAAAAACACTCAGACATCCCAGTATTTTACAGTTTTTAGATAGTTTGGAGACCGAAAAAGTGTTGTATGTTGCCACCGAATATGTGGAACCACTTGGTACACTTATTGACCATTTGGATATGGAACCACCTCAGAAAAGTCTTTATCTGGCATGGGGAATCTTTCAAATTACGGTAAGTGAAGACAGACTCGACAAATAGTTTTGTTTGTTCAGAACATATGTTAGGTTATATTTGGTCTTGTTTTTTTTTTTGCGTTTATATTGTATGAAAGGCTGGTATTTGCTTAGTGATGTTGGCACTTTAATTATTCACTAATTGTAGCTGATGGACACAACACAATGTATAGTTAAAAATAATTTTTTATTGATTTTCTATGTATTTGACTCTATTGAATGGCTAAAATAATGGATGATAAAATTTACGAACAAAATAACCTTGAACAATAATAAATACTGCCAATTTAATTAAGATACAACAGCAATCTAGAATAATCTTCAGATCTAGAAGCACTTTCTAAGATCTCAACTAAATAAAAAGAGCATGATAGGAAGGATGCTGAAAAATTCCGGGCATTACAAATTATTTAAATGAAAAACGTAAATTCCATTTCAGAGAGCTCTCTCCTTTCTCAATAATGATGGTAACCTTCGACACAATAACGTTTCATCATGGTCGGTTTTTGTCAACAGTTGTGGCGAATGGAAATTGGGTGGATTAGAATATGTAACACCAATCGATGGAAATCCAATGCCACCGATTAAAGTGCCACCAGTTTTAGAAGTATATGATCCGCCAGAGAAAACAGATTCGATAAAATTGAAAAGCACAACAAAATGGTAAATGTTCAAAATGCAAAAATTCAAAATAATCAAATAAAAAAAATATTTTTTCCAGTTCAACCGATATGTGGGGTCTTGGATGTTTGGTATGGGAAGCATATAATGGACCTCTTAAAAATAGAACTAATTTAAAGGATATCAATAATGTACATTTTTACTTAATTCTAATAAGAAATTTGGAAATCATTGTTGTCAAAAATTTAGATACCGAAATCTTTAGCACCTCTTTATTGTGAGCTGGTCGGCGCCAATCCGTCTAGTCGCCCAAATCCGGCAGATATCATTACAAGATGCCGCAAACCGGACGGATTTTTCAAAAATGACCTAGTCGATACGTTGCTCTTCCTAGAGGAAATTCAAATTAAAGACAAGGCTGAAAAATTGAAGTTTTTTAATTCGATGACTGCCCAATTGGATTATTTTCCAGTTAATGTTTGCAAGTAAGTTTTTTTTATGCTAAAGTTTTAAAAAACATAAAGATAAGCACAAATTACAATTTATAGATTTGCAGCAAACGCTATAGGCGATATTCCTCATATTTTAAAAAATGTTCCTTAAAAATCCGATTTGAACTTACATCACTCTTTGTCTATAACTAATTATTATTTTTTTTTTCTTTATTCAAGGCAAAAAATTCTTCCTCAATTAATAACTGCTTATGAATACGGTGATGCTGGCTCGGCAATTTTACCACCAATGTTTAAGGTAATGATGATTGCAATAATTTTTAATTTTTTTAATAAATTACTCACATCGTTTATTTTCTTCTCTTTAGTTGGGAAATTTACTTGACGAAGCCGAATATCAAAAACGAATTGTGCCATGTGTTGTTAAACTGTTTGCATCAACAGATCGAATAACACGGGCCAGACTTCTTCAAACATTAGTACACTTTATCGGACATTTACAGCCACAAGTAGTTAATGACCAAATTTTTCCAAATGTTGCAATTGGATTTTTAGATACCAATCCATATATACGAGATCAAACAATTGAAGTAAGTTTTTATACATTTTTTTTTTCATTTTTTGGTTAACAAAATGACAAAATGAAATAAATTTTCCCAACACAGTCAATAATCCATTTGGCGCCTAAATTAAATTATAATAATTTAAATGTAGAAGTTTTACGACATTTTGCTAGAATGCAAGCAAAAGATGAACAGGGTGGCATCCGAACTAATACAACCGTATGTTTAGGAAATATAGCCAAACACTTGCATCCGCAGGTAAATATTTTTTTTTGTGTCTATTACCATTATCGGACTATTGTTTACTATTTCTTCTGTAAGGTTCGACAAAGAGTTTTAGTTTCTGCATTTATGAGAGCAATTAAAGACACATTTCCACCAGCTCGTGGTGCGGGAGTCTTAGCCTTAGCTACAACACAACAATATTTTTTATTGTCGGAAGTAGCAAATCGTATATTACCAGCCTTGTGTACATTAACGTTGGATCCGGATAAAACAGTACGAGAACACACATTCAAAACGATACGTGGTTTTTTAGGTAAATTGGAAAGAGTCTCAGAGGATCCTAGTCTAAGAGAACGAATGGGTAATTTTGTGTTATTTCTCAATATAAAATCGAAATGTAATGAAAGGGAAAACGGTGTGGGTATTTTAGAAGCTGATGTTCATACGGCAACACCATCACTAGGTAATGCGGCTGCAACATGGGCCGGATGGGCGGTAACGGCGGTTACAGCGAAATTCTATCGAAGTCAAAGTGATTCATCTAGACCACCACAGCGGCCACCGTCTGCCGGTAAAATACTTAGTAAACCTTCATCACTAGGTACGAAAAGTACATATAGACAATTTGTGTTCTATTTTCATTGTTTTATTATAACGAATTGGTGGGTTTTCTTTTCAGAACATCCGTCTAGCAGTAGTATATCGACCACAACTTCTAGCGTTACATCAATGACATCATTGGAACATGAAAGTAATGAAACATCCGTATCGGCTAGTGATTATGGAAATGATTATTGGGATAATGAAAATTGGGGCGAAATGGACGTGAGTGTTAATCATAATAAATTTTAATCCATCATAAAGTCTTTTCAGCTCGCATACGATTTCGATAGTATTAAACTTCAATCCTCAATTTTAAACTCTGCACGATTCGATCCTTTCTCTTCAAAGTTTGTTCTCACCTTTTTTGAGAAATGAGATCAATGTTTTTTCCATTATCCAGGAAACCTTCACTATTTTTTCTGTTATATTTATTCTGCTGATTATCATCATTTTCTCCATAAACGGTGCCTCAACTTATGGATGATCAATTTGGAAGAGTAAGGAACTTATGTTAGTTCAACTGCTACAATTCTGGTCCGGTGCCACTGATAAACCACGTGTTGAACAAACAAAGAAAAAATTAGGTACTAAGTTCCGAAATTATTTTTTATAGACTTCACAAGATCCAAGTAGTCCCATTGGAGCTGGAACATCGAGTAATGCACCTCCACCACCAAATGTTTCATTAATTGATTTACGTGATGGTTGGGATAATGAAGAGTGGGGTAGCTTAGAAGAGGAACCAGTAAGCGATTTTGTTTGTTAGCGTAGCATAGATATTTCATAAAAATTTCCAAAATTATCAGAATGAAGAAATTGAAGAGAAATCAGCTGAAAATGAACGACCTACTAATCTACCAAATTTGATAACAAACCATAACAATATTAGTCCAGATAATTCAACGTTTAATTCAAATTGGAATAACGATTCGTGGGCAGATGGTGTTGAATTTGAGGCACTAGATGATATTAGCTTAACAGGTTTTTTTTCGCTAATAGAGAGAGCGACAATTCGAATTTAAATAAACGTTAATCTATAATTAGGTAATCCAAAATTAGACGAAGCACGCCGAAAACGTGAAGAGAAAAAAATTCAACGCCAAAAAGATATGGAAGTGAAACGTGCTACTAGAGGACCTCTTAAACTTGGAGCAAAAAAGCTTTAAACTCTAAAACTTCAGGTACAGGTTTTTTTTTGTACTACTACTACATACTCACATTGCGTTTAATTTAGAAGAAGAACATTTGTAATTAATAACCATCACTAATCCGATTGGATGCGATTAGAAAGAACAGTCAAATTTTATAGAATGAAATTTTGTTTCGATTTTTTCGCCAAATCATTTTTTAAGTTTGTCGCTGTACGGTGGTCAGACATGAAATTTTTTGTTTTTTTTTGCTTAATCAACTTTCATATATATAGAATCTCGTAGGGTAGACATTTTTAGTGGCCAGATTGTCAGATTTCGTTAGGACGAAACAATGATATAAGCTCTCGATAGTGATTTCCTCGTTTACTAGGGTTTCACCAACCTCACGCACATTGTATGACGGTAGTCTCTTCTGTATAGTTTTAATTAGGGAAAATAGCGCTTATTCAGTCTGTCTACTACTTCAAACCACTACTCTTGTTACATTAAGTGTGTGTTCGTCTGTTAAAAGCGCACGTATGCAAGTTGGGTGTGGTGGTGAAACAAATCTAGAGATTCTGCGATTTTTGCGATAGACGAAATTAATATTTTTGCTTTCGATACGTATTCCCTAACTTGTGTCCATCTATTAATTTACATGTGATCTTGCTAGAACTGGCGTTCAACCTTTTGAATAACAATTAACAAGCAGAGATCTTCCAAGATTTAGATACACTATAGCCAAATTGTCTGTAGATTTACATTTCCACCTTTAAATTGAAAAAAAAATTACTAATTTTGTTAATAGTTTTATAGGGAGTTAAGTTGAAATACTTTTTCCATCTTAAATCTTATGGATCTGATGTAGAAGTCTACTAACTTTATGCATCCGAATATTTTGAAAAGGGTAGGAACAGAGGAGATAACTTTTTTCAAACGAATATCCTTTAGTATGCCTTCAATCACAGTGAAGTAGTATACTACTTCACTGCGCTTCAATACATCTGAAGAGAATAGTCCTCTTTGTATAAATGACTTTAAATAAATTTCTTTTATATTTCAAAAAAACTTTATCTCCTTTATTTCGACAAAAAATTTCAAAGTGAAGAGATTTTTTTTTTAAAAAAGAAATTCTATTTTTTATTTATAAAAATTCGATTCAATATTAAAAATCAACTTTGATAACTGGACTTCTACAAATAATTTAACAAGTCAACACCCATATCCTTTGGTCTGACCACTGTCTATAAATATATTATGGTGTATATGTATATGTATATGTCATGGTGCTGAGTATTTGAAACGTACATACATATATAAATGAAATAGACAACAACAACAAATAACTAATTTGAAATTATTTAACGCAACCAATAAGCGACCAAAAATACTATGAAAATAATTTATATTTAAATATACATAACACAATATATCATTAAACGTTACTCTAAAAATCTAAAACTACAAAATATTTAAAACAAAAAAAAAACAAACAAAATGAATCAAGGGAAAGACATTTTTACTCTTTAAACGTGTGATTTTTAAATTTAGTACATTACTTATGTATTAAAAACAAAGAAGAAGAAGAAGAAGAAGAAAAAGAAGAAGAAAAAAAATGTTTAAACGTTTAAGCATATTGGAACGGATGTCAGGGCTTTTCTTTTTTGCTGCATCAATAAGTGATTTGTTATTTGAGCTAAGGTCTGCAGACATTTTTTTTCATTTAGAAAAATCGTAAAACTAATACAAATTGTCACCTCCAGTAGTTCGATTCCATTGGTTCCATACAGAAATAAATCTAGCCCTAGAAGTAACGAACTCAATGCTGTAGTGTAGATACTCTTAGTCTGATTTTGGAGAATCCAATGCTACCTAATAAAGTTATCATAACGTGATGGGCGTTGATCCCATTAAAATTGTAATCATAACAATTCAACCATTCAAAGCATTTTGAGCACAGAGAGGAACAATATATGTCGCCCTGCTGTACAGTACAACAAAGATAATTAAATTTCTGCAGACACGAAATGAGATTTGACTGAAAGATCCCTAGCACAATAAATAATAATGTTGCGTTGGTGGATCTAAGAAATCTAAGTCCATAATTTTAGCTTTTCTATGCCATATAGGGGTAGAAAATGAAGATTGATAGAAGTATGACTACTAAACATCTGCCTCTGTCTTTACGGAAGCTATTTTTGTCTACTTAAAATCTTACAAATTCATTAAAACCAACCAACAATCTTTAAATAAGTTTCAAATCATGCACACAGACATCCGTTCTAACGTACAACTATATTGTAAATCTTTAGATACACTTTTTGATAATTAAATGGCCTTTTTATATACATAAAAACTAGCAAGAATGTTGATAAAAACTTTAAAAAATTTCCTCGTGTCAAGAAGAAGAAAAAAGAAAAATCCAACAATTCTAGAAAAAATGCTCTTTAAATTTCATGGAATTTTTAAGATTTGATAAAAAAAAAAAAAAAAACAAACCAAAATTCAATGTTTCCTTGGATCCATTTCCGACTTGAAATGTTTCTGGTCCCTCTAAAACCCATGTCCCTTCCGCCCCTCCATAGTCGTGACTATGTGCGTTAAATAAATATATATATATATATATTATAATAGATAGTTAATATGATTTTTATAATCTTCATTATGATTAAATTAATTAATTGTTAATTAAAATTAAAAATTGTCATATCGAAATATGTTTAAGTTTTTTGGTAAGTGAACGAGCTTTTTACTTGAACATTTTATACAATATAATTGTGCTAGTGCTTAAGCTTTAAAACATGCATTCAGATTTATCAGATTTTCAGTTTTTAATTTGTAATTTAATTGTATAAAAATTTACTATATATTTTTGTATGTTATTACCTACCCCCTATTATAATCTCAACAAAAAAAAAAAAAAAACTTGTACGATTATGAACATTTTATTAAATATTTTATTTGAAATTTCTATTGTAAAAAATAAATTACAATAAAATCCATTTTTCGTAAAAATCAGTTGTTGATTGGTTTTAATTTTGAAATTAGCATCTACTTGAAATTGCAATTCCTGAAACAAAGTCTTTCCACTTACCGCATCATGCAGTATTTAAGCAAACTAGCTTGACGACTAAACTTCGTGTCGTCTTCTATGCATCATGTCAAACATCGTCAGAGGTTTCTCTAAACGACAAGTTGGCGGTAAACTCAACGATACAAAAAACGTTAATTGAAATTTGATTAAGCTTCAGACATACGCTTCTGTATACGTATCTCCTCTTGATAGAAATTATCAAAAAACAGTTTGGCGGGAGAATCCTAAGGATCCAATTAATCATTACTGGCTGACGACTATCACCTATGGAACGTTATCTGTTCGTTTCTTGGCAACGCAGTCATTGCATCAGATATCGGTTGACCTAGGTGATCGAAATCCTGAACTAGTTGACAAATTTCTGGCGCTGATTCCATATCAAAGGCAATTGAGTTAAGAGACATACTTTCGGCAACTCTAAAACTAAAAAAGTTTTCCATAAACACAAAAAAGGACTTCAAACTTTACTCAATTTCTAAAAGATATCCTGATCAATCAACGCGAACAAAAATCTCTTAAAATCAACAGCGATCCAGAAACAATAAAGTACTGTAAAGGACTGTATTGGCAACCAGCTAAGGACGTTTTTTCATACAAAGTGTCAATGGCCGCTCAACCTTCTGTAACAAAACGCAGCATTTTGTCTGAATCGTCAAAAATAGTTGACCCATTGGGGTGGATATCATGTGTGTAATTATAGCACAAAAATGGCTCCATCTCAAAACCAATCTTTGTATTGTCGACACAGATGGCTACCATAACCATCACCAGTACAACTGCATGGCTTCAGTGGCGCCTCTGAATCTGCCTATGCTGCTGTGATTTACTGCAAAACGATCAACTAAGTAGGAAAATGTCTAGTTAACATAGTCATTCAATTCCAGACCCTTAGCACCTATTACTGAATCTGACCCCAGCTGCCTTAACACGCTAACCCCTGCTCATTTTCTAGCTGGAGAACCTTTCCTGAAAATTCCTATATAGATTAGATACCAAATCTTTCTACTAGTAAGTAACTCGTTGGCATTGAGTTCAATAAATGAAACATGATTTTTGGCAGCGATGGCACCGAAATGGAAACATCCACAATCAAATCTTCAAGTTGGCGATCTCGTCCTCATAAAGGAAGCTAATTTACCACCATCGACTTGGGCACTTGGACGTATTTTATCAGTGCACCCTGGAAACGATAACCTTGTACGAGTAGTTACTCTAAAGACGAAAAATGGGATTTCAAAACGACGACGTGGCAAAATTGTGTCACTTACCTTGTAATTAATACTACATAATTGAGTGTACCCTCAAGGGGGCGAGTGTGTTTAGCACATCCATGAATTTGTGTTGCCATCATGTAATAGAGAATTCAAACAATCAACATCTATTTTTTAATCGATCGAACACTCACGATGTAGGTTTTATTTCTATTGAAATATAAGAAAATTTGTAAATAAGAATAATTATCCAAAATTAAACAAGTTTTTTATTGTAAACTTATTTATTTTTATATCATACAATAAAGTATGATTCCTTTTAATTTATTTTATTTAACAATTATTTTAACATTAACAACATGGTTTTTGTTTCATCATTTTTTGTTAAGAATGAGCAAACAATAATACGTTTTTATATAAATTTAATAAATTGTATTTATTACACATAATGTTTAATGAGGACTAATATAATTTCTTTTTTAATTTATATAGTGGAATATAAATAATTTTTTATTAATTTTTAAAAATAAATCGTGTATTAAATTTTTTTTTATACGAACCAATAAACCTAATATATATACTAAATTTTTTTTATATAAAATGTACAACGTCTCTTATTGGCTGAGTTTACAAACATGTAAAAAATTTATTAAAAACAAAATTAAAATACGACATTGTAATTATATATATTTATTGAAACAACATGAAATTTTTACATATTGAAAAAAACGGTAAATTTTTAATGATTTTCTTTTTATTTTAGAAGCATTTACTACTTTTTTATTTTGTTTTAGTTTATAAATTTTTTTATGTATTTTTTTTTTATTAAAATAAGAAAAATATTTGTGATTAAATTTTTGGCATAAAACACAAGCATCGTGTGTGTGTTTGGTGTTTTCTGTAAGCTTCGTAATATTTATTTTTATCATTTTTTCATAAAAACATTATCATAAATAAATAATAAATAATTAAATAAAGAAAATATTGAAGAGAAGATCCTTTTTTTAATTTATGTATGCCTACTCTTTCCTTTGGAACTGTCATTATTTTTTAAGACTTAACTAAATAATGTTCGTACAAATTTGAAGTAAAACTAAAATGTCACTTGTTCCGGCAATTAATACTAATCTTACACTACCATGCCAGTTGGCACAAATCCATCGAAAGGAGTTATTTTCATGACAGGGGTGTCTCCAAAATACGAAAATTTGCACGTGATTCAAAACTACAGTATGTTGATATGATGAGCTAGCTAGATCTTGGCCCTTGGGATTTAGTGAAGAAGTCAGTGTGGCTCTTAAGCTAAAAAGTTTGGAGATTCCTGATCTATGACATCTCTGGTTTGATTCGATTTGGCCGGTTTTGGGCATTTTTTCAATTCAATTTCATCTCACCGATTTGGCATACCTAATTAACATACATACTTTTTGAAGATTTGGTTCTGATGGCTAATTTATTTTGTTAATTAAGTAACTTGCATTTTTAGAATTTTTAAATTATAATTTCAATTAAGCCATAGGCTAAAAAATGCTGCTGCAAGTACGAAGTACCCATTGAATACTCTATAATTTTGTTAAATATTGAAGTTGATGGTGAAAATTATAGATCAGCAAATCGATATTGTTTATTTTTTCAACATTCAATAATCTCTTTCGTACCATTTTTGTGTAAAATGATGTGTTCGAACTTTTCAATATACTTTGAGTATTTTATCATCTGTTCGCATTAAAAATAAATCATAATAATTTTATTGGATAAAAAATCAATAAATTTTATCGATGAAATAGATTCTTTTATAATAATTAATATTGTTAATTCGATTTATCTAAATTGAAATAAAAAAAATATTTTTTTTAATTATTCTATTACACCTTAATTAATTTAATAACAGTTTTATGTACATTTTATTTTTTATATATATACTTTATAAGTATAATATATATATGTATATATATATATATATCTGTGGCAAAAAGTTAAAGTAGCTTATGTCAATTTCAGTAACGTTACAGGAGAACAAAAACAAACTTATTTTGGACAATATTTAAAATCTCCGTCAAATTTATATAAACATCTTTTGTCTAAAAAAAACTAAATTATAGATAAGATACTTTAACTTAGTCAAAAATTAAATTTTCTCTACTTAAGTAACAATAAAATTTTGATATCTCGGCTTGAGAGGATGGTGTTGGACCAAAACACGCAGTTTGAGTGTTAGTTTTTATATCTAGAAAAATTAATTTTTCGCTTAAGTAGACTTAAGCTACTTTAACTGTTTGCCAATATATATGTTTGTGTGTGTGTGTATATATATAAAAATCAGCATGTGTTTCACATTTTGTTAATTAAATTTTGAATTTTTTTTCTTTTTTAAATATAATTTATGTCTCTAAACATAAAAAGTCTTTACTTAGACAATTTACCGGTGATTCACATTCACATTCACATTCAATTTCAACGCATTCACATGTTTACGTAAAAAAATTTTGTTTGTGCATACATCAATCACACCTACGAGTTTGTATAATGCAATTATATGAATTTATAATCATTTATATACACAATACCTAATAATATGAATTAATAGGTATTGAGAGTCAAAATCTTGAAAGTTGTTATTTTCCTTCGAAACATTCTAACACACCAGCAAAAAATTGTAATTAAAAAAATTACTTTGGAATTCAAAATGCTGGTAATTTGTTGTTTTAAAGTTTTCAATATTTTGGCTGATCGCGAAAATAACCCGGATATTATATATTTATAATAGTCTTTATAGTTGATTTTAGAAAAAAATTTAATATCAATTTAAACACTTTTTAGCGAAAGCTTAAATATCGAATTTCACGTTCTCTTTTAATTTCTATTTTTGTAAGTTTTTCCTTTTTAGACTATGGTATAAATACAACATGATATTGCCGCGAGATTCTTATACATATTATATATGAGTTTCAAGCAATTTTTGTTACAAAACTTTTTACATTTTTTTTTTTTTATTTTTAATAAAAAAAACTTTTTTTTATCACAAATTTTATTTTTAAATTCTGTAAAATAACATTTTTCTTATTAGGTGTCTTATTTTAATCATTAAAATGAAACTTTGTAGATTTTCAATATGTACTTAAGTAGAAAAATAAAAAAATATATTTAAAACAATCAATAATCATATACATACCTTATATGTAGGTAACAGTACCTAAGTAGGTATACTTATTTGATATATCTACATATGTCTATATATA
>JANSTT010023690.1:0-39431 GCA_026745375.1 Platyura marginata | reverse complement strand
ATTTTTTTTTTTTTTTCAATGAATAATTTATTGTCTTCGTATATTTTTGTATAATTTATCTTCTTTTTTCTTATTTTTCTAAATTTTTTTTATTTTTTTATTATTTTACTATGTATAGGCACGTCGTACAACTTGTTATTATTTAAAAATTCATATTTATTTGTATATATATATACGCAAGAAAATAATGAAATTAGAATCTCTTTAAAGCGTGAAGAACAATAGAACAAAAGAGTGTCTATATTTACCGTTCTTATGTATGTACGTTAAAATGTCGAAAATTGAATTTGACGACTTTTGTGGTTTTGAGTCGAAATTTGTTTTTTTCTTGTTTTTTTTTTTTATTATTTAACTAACTAGAAAAAATGCCACAAATTTACATAAACAGATAATTTGAAACAATTCCGTAATGATAGTGTCGTGATCCAAACAAATGGGCGCCCAACAATGAATTTAAGCTATTTAAGTGATTATGTGGATTGTATCACATTATTGTGTGCTATTATGATCGATTTGGTTTTTTGTTTTTGTTTCTGTAAAGCTGTGTGGTTTCGTTTTTTTCAATTATTATATTCTAAAATCTAAACTATACTTATTTAAATGAATATATAGTATAGCTGTATAGGTAACGCCTTGTATACCGCGATACATACTATACTTGTATAACACGGTTTCGCCATTCCAAACACTAACGAAAATATAAAAATATTGGACATTTTCTTGTTGAGTCTTGTGCATATAACGCGGCATATTCATAGAACGTACCCTCCCCGTTTCCAGAACTTCCCGGTATTTACTGAGCATATCGACTGTTGTCGAGTTGATCTGATTCGATGTGTGAGCAACTATTTGAAAATGATTTAATTGAAATGTTAGTCGATCCCAATACTCAGCTGTGGGAGAATTGCAATCTGTTAAAAATTTAAAGTATGAGTGAGCGGTGGGTAATCTTCTCTTAAGGTTCAATTCAATATTGTCAACAAAACAGAGTTGTGTGAGAAGTTTAAGGAGATCAAAACTGAGATTTTATTGAAAGACGATATCAGGTCTTATATACATATATATCTATATCTCTATATATCTAGCATTGCCGTGCATAGAGATGTTCTAGTCGTTCACAGAACTACCTGTTTAACTACAGCAAAATTGTCTTGATTTAATTTTATAAAATAAATATAAAAGAGATTCGATAGGTTCTACATAAAATAAGAACCATCTGTAGTAGTTACACAGTGAGTAGAGCTTTTACCTCATACAAAAAATATATTCTCCTCTTGGTTTTTTTTTTTATTCTCTTTTATGACCGAAAACTATATCGCAAATAGAAATATTATCAATGTAATGGTAAAAATATTCTTAAGAAATATTAAACATACAAATATGCGTTATGGTTCTTTTTGAAAGTAGAACTTTTGAATCAAAGAAATAAACAGATTTCAAATTGAAAAACAGCGCCGATACTGCAAGGTCTCAACTAGTAAGTTAGTTTTTCATGTGGATCAATCTCATTTATGTTGCTTTCTAAAGTAATGGTTTTAGGGCAAACGAATGGTAGATACCTACAAATTCTACATACTTATATTTCATGTCCAATGTAAACCAAAGTGTAGCAAACAAAATGAACCTTTTGAAAATTGTTATAATAAACCGAACCGTTCAATTTGACCTATCGACAACAATAAATCATAAAATAATTCCACTCAACTAGAACCAACACATAATTTCGAACAATAACAATAAAAGCACTATGACCCACATCAATAAGCTTCCATTAAAATATCGGCCTTATGCATATATGCGCGCTGCTTCGATGCTTATCTACATATCCATTATCCATTATAAGTTATTGTTCTTGATCTGACCCGGCCTAATATGTTTTCGCAAACTTTCAAACGTTAATATACATTGCGAGAATGACCTGAGCCCCCCCCCCTTTCCTATAATTATCTTTTTTTTAATGCATTACATCAATGTTTCTAAAAATAGTTATAATATAACCAGTATGTATGTATGTGTAAGTATAAGCAATACCCAGGGTACAGCATAAATAAATAATTAAAATGAAAGAAAAAAAAAAACAAAAAACCCACATAACACCGCATCATAACTTGTTGCAAGAAGATCGCCTCAAGTATATGGCAATAAAAGAAAATTCTTAAGAAGCAACAAGAAAATTTTTCTATAGTTTATAAATATTGCGTACTCGTATATAAATAAGATGATGGTGTAATCTTATACAATATAAGTTGATCGATTAACGCAATTTGTACATTTTAAATAAATAACCACTTAATAATATATAATGTATAATGATTAATAAATGTCTTCTCAAAAAACTATAATCTCCGCTAAGTTTAAAACTAAGTAAAGAGAAATTTAGTTTTTTATGTTTGTTTAGAAATGATATTTTTAGACTATTTGCTTCATTTCGTAATTCAATTGTTTTAAAATGACATCAAAATCCAATTCATCTCGACTAAGCAGTTTTTAGAACCGATTTGCTATTTTAATTTTCAATTTTCAAATCTAATTTTGCTAAAACACTTATAAAATGACGTTTGGAATGCCATTTTTTCTTTTGGGTGATTCCATTTTGAAAGAAAACCCAGTCTGACGTTAAATTGGAAAAATTCCCTATTTTCGACTTCATAGACAAAATATATGTTGCACCTTTTAATTTGCACATCACTGTTTTTATACGAATATTACTAATGTCACTTTAATCAAAAATATGTTTTGTGGTTTAATTAATATAAGCCAAAACTAATTCCCTATTTTCGACTTCATACACAAAATATACGTTGCACCTATTAATTTGCACATCACTGTTATTATACGAATATTACTAATGTCACTTTAATTAAAAATATGTTTTGTGGTTTTATTAATATAAACAAAAACTAATTCCCTATTTTCGACTTCATACACAAAATATACTTTACACCTATTAATTTGCACATCACTGTTTTTGTACGAATATTACTAATGTCAGTTTGATCAAAAATATGTTTTGTGGTTTAATTAATATAAGCCAAAACTAATTCCCTATTTTCGACTTCATACACAAAATATACGTTGCACCTATTAATTTGCACATCACTGTTATTATACGAATATTACTAATGTCACTTTAATTAAAAATATGTTTTGTGGTTTTATTAATATAAACAAAAACTAATTCCCTATTTTCGACTTCATACACAAAATATACTTTACACCTATTAATTTGCACATCACTGTTTTTGTATGAATATTACTAATGTCAGTTTGATCAAAAACATGTTTCGTGTTCATCCAAAACTAATTTTAATTAATAATAATTTTGATTTCAATAAAATTGTTTGCTTTCTTTCCATAATCACCAACCATAAATTAAAACCAAATATTATTTAACAATAATAATTGTGTGATGAGTAGAAAAGAAAATTAGGTCAAGGAATTTGCTAAGATTTTATTTTCTTAATTTTTTTTTTTTTTCATTTTTTATGTGCCTCTACTATTCCTATTGTAATAAACTTAAAAAAAATTCGTGCAATAAAAACCACATTCAATTACACTCTTGATAAATTACAATAATTGGAAATTTGTACACTCATCGCAAACATTGATTACTTTCATTCTTTTTCAAAAAAAAAATAACTCGAACTCAATCTTGAACTCGAAATAAGACTTTAGGTGTACTTTGTGCATTTGTTTACCATATTTAGCAATGATTAATGATTTTTGTTGTTGTTGTTGTTGTTGTATGTGTAAGTCCATCATCTTGCCATTCAGCAATTATTAATTAGTTTTATCTATGGATATACGATTTTTAACGAAACGAAAAATAATTAGAGAATTAGACAAACAAAAATTAACAATATTTTTGTTTATCTGTACAATTTACCGTTAAACTTAAAACTATTTTGTAGCATATAATAAAGTTAAGTGGCATTATACACAAATACCGGAATTACTTAAGTAAATTAGTTTAAATGTACTTTTTTGTATCAAATATTATTCTCGGAAATTATTGTTGCCCATTACAAAATTGCGTAATTTATGTGCGTGTTTCTGTATTATATATAGAGATACATAAGAAGGTAGGATACACTTAAGGTAACCAAGATTTTATGTAGTTACGAGTGAAGGCTCCGAACTTTTGCATCAATACCTCAATGGGAATGTTTAGTCTTCTGTTGTAATATTGAAATAGGAAGACTTCCAAATAAGTAGTCATTGAGGAAATAATATTGGCTGAATATTGGATGAATTGAAATTAAATTTTTAATAAAAAGTAACAAAAAAATTGCTTGCTTCGTTCGCAAGTTTTATTCGCATGCCCTTCAGGCATAGAGAGTCCTGGCCGCAGATTTGAATAGCCGACATTTTTTGGAAAAAGTGCAAATGAATTTTTTTTTGTAGTTTGGGACATATTTAGATGACCAGAAAAAGGTCACTTCAAATTTAATCCGCTCCTTCCCCTAACGCCATTTTTTTATTTGAAAAATGACAACTTTTCTATTTATTTCTTATAACTTACGCACTACGTAATTGCACTCCCGGATACAATTAAAATTATTGCTTTTTTCTCTCAATTTAATGGAAATATTTTTACAAAAATCTTAGATGTTTTTTTTTCCTGCAAATTGAGGAATTTTTAAATTTCATTTCATGATATACGAAAAAAATTCTGTAATTAAGTAAAAAAGGTGATTACATATTTAAAATAAACACATAAATCTAATAACCTTTAATATACACAATAAAATGCCATATCATGTAGAAACTTCACTGATGATAAACACAATAAAGGTGTTATTATAAAAAAAAAAAAAAAAAAAACAAATTTGGTATGCGTATAATATGCAAGTAGTACGAGCCAAATATTGAAAAAAACAAAAAAACAAAAAAAATTGATTAGACCTAGCGGATTTTTGATATTTTTGTATAATAAAATATTATTTTTTTGCAGACCTATACCTAATAACAGTAAACCCTCATATAACGCGGTACTTATACAACGCGGTTTCGGTATCTTCATTAGCCAAAGCAGTTGCAGTTGCGGTCTACAAATTTCTATGAATCTTTACGAATTTATATTGGTAGAGGGGGGGGGGGGTAATTAACGTTTAGCACACATATGTACGAACATGTACATGTAATGCATATACAGGGTGTCCCATCAAATGAGGGAAACCCTTTCAGGACGTGTTCCTACAATCAATTTGAGCATAAAATTGCACAGAAGGGGAGGTCCAAAATTGACCGTTTGGAAGATGAAATGATTTTAAGTTTTAGGCACGTTTGTGCTTGTAACATTCACATTTTTGAATATAATTACAATTACAATTTAAGTACAATTTTTTGCTCAAAAATTGATGGCAGAAACACGACCTAAAAGTATTTCTCCTATTTGGCGGGGCACCCTGTTAATTTTTTGCGTAGCGTTAGTTTTTTTTTTACCGTTTATTGGAAACTTCTCCATTGTGCAAAATTCTATAAATGTATTAGTAAATTTGTACACTGTTAAATACATTTAATTCATTGTTTTCCCTTCCAATGGAATTTTTCGATTATATTTGACAATATTGGATTTAATACTAAACGCACCAGAGCGGTTAAATTACCGCTTTTCCTCATTTTACTTTACGACTTTTTCTATAATAATATATGTAATAGGAAGGTACTTAATTTTTCAACATCTATCTCTTTTCTTCTGTCGTTTTTGCTGATAATTTTATGTACTCCACAGTAATCTACAGTGAGCGGTTTTTTTACCGCTTTTAGTAAAAATAGGTATATACCAAATGTACGGCACGTTTAGTGTTAAATGAAAATATTTTTCTATTCGATATATGGTTTCGGTACCTAACCCCAATTTTTTTTTAAATGATATGCGGTCTTTATATAGAACTTAACCTATCCGCGTTGTACGAGGGCTAACTGTATATAAATGAGACATCGAACACAAGTATGATTTTACACATAGCAAGGAAAAAACAAAAATATGATGACAAAATAAAAAAAATAAAATTTATAAACCGTAAAGAAGAATTTTAAATACACAGAGCGAGAGGAGGAACGATGTATGAATATAATTAGTATACTAGGTACCGTGTACCGCATCAAAATAATAATTTTTTGAAATAAAAATTCAATTTAACATTTCAAATAAAACGGATTACAATGGGTTTTGAATTCATTGTGTAAGTTCTAAGACATGTATTTACTGTACAATGTACATATAAGTCATACATTAGCTAGACATTAGTCAACAAGGTCATTGTCATTTGAAAACAAAATAGTGGGTACCATTTCTATTATTTATATGTAGCTGAGGAACTTTTTATAATTATGGTAATTCGATTGGTTCACTTTAAGTAACAGAGAAAGTCTTAAGCTCTATGACATAGCACCATAAAGGCAATCTAAACATTTATTACTTTTATTTATCAGTTTAGAGTGGACCGACTATGCATTGAATTTGGTTACTATTAAATGGTTCGATTCTCACCGGAACTAAACAAGTATTAAAGTCTGATAGTCGATTGGTTCGGATTCCGGATTCGTGATCAAGATTCCAGTTAAACGGCTGAAGCAAGAGAGCTGAAATGTTGGCCGTTTATTATGCACTCCTACAGTAATATCTCTTTATTGTTTTTCGAAGCAAATTGAACAATTTGTAAGGGTGATGGGGGTACTGTATTCAACTAATTTTGACATTCATTTACTCGAAATTTATTTGGATTAGAGAAAAATGGATATAACAAAAATTATAGAGAATAAAAAAATGAAAATTTTATAATTAGATTGAAAAGTTCCACAATCTACCGTTATGGCGTTTCAATCAATTTTATGTAATTTCTACGGATTTCAATATTTATTTGTTATAAGGAAAAAATCGTAGATATTAGTTACGTGGATAATTTTCTCAAATATGTTTAGGAGGGGTGGGGGAGATTAATTCTTTACTTATAAACTCTACATTTTAGTACACCTAAATTTTTAATGTATTTTTAACATTATTTTTAAATTTAGGTCGAACACAAATAAAAACCGTTTCAGGACAATCACAATCGAGAGCGGTTTTAAGGTGTAGAACGTATGGGTCGGTCGTTGTGCTCTCGGTTCGATTGTGATTATCCTAAAACGGTTTTTATTTGTGTTCATCAACAATTATTATAGTTGTTAGGACATGATGGACGGTCATTTTTGTTTGCATTATGATTCTATAAATATGTTGTTGTTATTGATGGTCTACTCTCCTATTTACTTACTTTATATTATTATTTATCATTGAATTATATAAATAAATTTGTGTCTCGTGCCATTTTCAGTTTTTTTTTTTCAAATACCAAATAATTTGTTTTTTTATGCCCGTGAATTGGCTGAATTAACATAAAATAGAAGAAACAAACTTTAAAATTGGTAAATTTGAATTGAGTTTTTCTAGATTTTTGCGTATTGGGAATTTTACAAGGCAAATAAACTGTGCGTTCAGTAATTGTTAATTAAAAAAAAGTCTTTCGAGCATAATTGATTATTTGAGCTTTTTGTTAAATATTTAAATAAGGTTTTTTTGTAACCCATAATTAATGAATCGAAAAATTCTCTTTTCTTTCTTTAAATGCTTTTTGCAATTTTTAATGTTCATATTTATTTGACATTAATATTTAAATATAATCAACAAAACCATTTTTTTGAGATTAATATCGGATTTATGTATTGTTTTTGAATTTTAACATTAACATTCACTACATTGATGGTTTTATTGATTTTGTGTATATAGTAAAATTTGCATTTTTAAAAATTTTACATCCACTAACTAGTTCACTATCATGTTATTTTTTCTATTCGGTATTTAGTTTTGGTCCTTTGTGTATATTTGATAATTGCCTTAGTTCCATCACTCACAGTGTGCTTGGCCAATTCGCCAGACAACAACAAGCGTACGGCTGTTTCAATTTCGCGACTTCTTATTGTCGAACGATTGTTGTCCCGTGCCAAACGTGATGCCTCAGCAGCGATACGCTCAAATATATCATTTACATTACTATGCATGCTCCTTATAGCTCTGTTCGATATATTAAGGCCTGGATGATATATTCGTAGAAATTTGTAAATTTGGATGGTATAACTTTCTTTTCGGTCGCGTTTATTTTTCTTTATGGTATTGTCGATTTTGTTGGGAACTATTTCGTTTGTATGTGGTGGCATTTTTCTTTTAATTTACTTCCACTTCCAAATATAAATACAACAATCTAAACGAAATTATTAAACAGGAAAACTTTTGAAAATTTTGAAATAGCAAAAATTTTTAAAATTTTGACTTTTAATCGTTCTAATGTTGCTATAATAAAAAAAATCAAAATACCGTCTAAGAATTACTACTGTGCCACTGCCACCAATTCCTCAAAAATAGGTAATTTTGCTGGTTTTGTGAACGCCACAATTGGCATTAACAATGATTTTCCTAGTCATCGAGAATACGGATTGGGAAAATCTTCAAAAATTACCTATTTTCTAATTCTCCGACGGAAATTGTCATTTAGACAGAGAGAGTCATAGGATTCGGCTAAAGTATCAAAATTTCCCAAAAATCCCTAAAATCCTATCAATTATGGCTTCATACAATAAATTAGGTAAGCTTCGTTACTGTGCCTTTTCCAGCATTGGAATTTTTTTTAACCATTTTTGTGTTCGAAGCGTAAACAATTTGCAAGGCACACCCGGCTGGTCGCCACGAATAGGTAATTTTGTTGTTGTTTTTTTCTTTACAAAAAAAAAACATGACTAAATATTTTTATTTAATTTAAATTCATGTTTGTTTTATCTCTTTGAATTTACAAATTAAACGCATTACACTTTTTATCTCTGCTTTTCTTTGGCAAAAAAAAAAAAAAACGCACACAATTTCTGAAATCGCATACCATAGCCGTTCAACATCACAGCACAGTTGAGTATCATTTTTTTTTCTTTTTTTTGCTGCTTAATAACAATAAATTTTGAAGTTCTAAGTGAATGCTTTTTGATATTAATTAGTACTTGAACATTAAGTTACTAACCCAGATTATACATACAAGTAGAGACTATACGAGATCATTTATTCGATTGAAAATCAAATGGAAAGTATTTTTCTCTTTCTGTCTATATGTAGATGTACGGTACATGCAAATAATTAAATAATAATGCAATTCAATTAATAATTAATATTATAACTTAAGTGTTAAACTATTAGTTTCACTTAGCATAATATTCTTCAATGTAACTATCTTTGTATAATTATATCTTGTATAGTAATTATGTGTAACATTAATTAACATCTGCATAATGTTTTAGCTGTCAATATTTCAATTGTTTTTTAATTATATGATGTCTCATTTATTTCTGCCATCTCTGCAAAGATTATCTTTAAATTGAAGAATTTTATAAAACATTTTAAGTGCCTCGCTTCGGTGACATAAAAGAAAGAATTTATTTGAAACAGCGGAAAAATCTCATTATGCGGTATTAGATATAGATAGATATATGTATGTACTTGTAATGTTAAAACGGAATATGATGATAATTGTCAAATGACATCCCTTTTATAAATGTTAATCACTATCGCTCATAAGTTTAGGATCACCATTAAAAAAAAAAAGATTTCAGAGTTTTAAGTTACATTTTATGGGATTAATATTGGGAGTTGGGACTAATGAATAAAAAAAACGAAAATTTTGAAACAGATTTGAACACGAAAGGGTTAACCAAAAAAAACAATTACAATTCAACTAAATTTGTTCAGGCAGACATTTTGCATTAAAATATTTTTTAAAGTTAAACCTTTAAAGAGACCGTTTGAGCCTTAAAGGGTTACAGTTTTCTAAGAAATAAACCAGTAAAGAAGAAAAAATTGGCTACGCCGATTATAATATACCCGTATGAGTACTTGTTTATTATTTCCAACTTTGGACAGACGGACAGACGGACGGACGGACGGACATGCATATTTCGACTTAGAATTTCACAAGAAAGACAATGGTGTTGAAATTTTTTTTCTACGATGAGTATTAAGGGGCGTTACAAACTCTGACCAAAGTTATAATACCCTTGATTAACATCATACGGGTATAAAAATTTACATAAGCATTTACAATTAAATTCTATGAACATTGAGTGGCTCTTTGGCTATTCCTGTCATATTAAAAATGTATGGACCTTAAAGGGTTAACATTTTTCAAAAATTTTATTTGCCAAAAAATGCTGGAAATTTTAAATAATATATAAATACAAAGTTTCAAAATGATATTTTTAATATTAAGAAAGTGTAAAGATTGTGTCAAAAAAAAAAAAAAAACCCAAGATGTTCCAAAGTTTTTTTTTTAAATAGGCCCATAATGGTAGAATCAATAATTCTCACGAACCGTTACTCTCTATCTACAGGGGATTATTCCTTGGTTCATTCCATGAAATTGGCAACATATACTGAAAAAAATTCCGTTAGACCCAGAGTAACTATAGTTTAGCTTGTTTTGTAGTTAGTTCCCCTCTGACATTGAACGAATCACGGAATCTCCTCTAAACCGTTTAACATCTCAAATCGGGAAACCCCAGATAATGTACCTCCAGAAGGTATTTATAAAAAAAAAATTAAAATTAATGAATAGCAATCGGAATACTATCAAATGAGACAGCCAGGAGATTTTCGTTATACATATTCAAGAAATCAAATAAATGCTTAAAGATCTTCAGTGTTAAAACTCGATTTAATAGTTTATGATAGCAGGTCATAGGTAAATATACCTGCATATAAACGTAGATGCCTACACGTACACTTATAATTTCTTGTTCTTCTTGAATAGATTGTTCTATACCTGCTTGGAACTCTATAAAAGCGTGATCTTCTTCTTCTCTAGTAAACTGAAACTAATTTTTTGTTTCATTTCATTAATAGCCTCTATAAAAGTCTATAACCGGCATATTATAAATTAATATTTCAATATTAAGACTGCCTTCTTCTGCATAATATCGACATATTAACAAACCTGACTTATATTGAGGGCTATATTGAAGCATATATAGAGTTTTATCTATTGTATTACATCTTATATCCAATTTGCCATCAACACTGCTTCTACATTACACTTTAA
This sequence comes from Platyura marginata, assembly GCA_026745375.1. Taxonomy (NCBI): domain Eukaryota; kingdom Metazoa; phylum Arthropoda; class Insecta; order Diptera; family Keroplatidae; genus Platyura; species Platyura marginata. Next base: position 28,317 of record JANSTT010023690.1, on the reverse strand, counting down.
AATCCCTCCAGGTAGCCATGCATCTGACTCTCTATATTGGAAACTACATTATTCTTCTGCACCTCATTTTATCTAAACAACATATAAACAAACACAATGGATCTGTGAAGATTTACAAAGAAGCAATATTGAATTAATGACTGGATTGTTGTTGACCATTTGTGATTTTGTGTGGTTTGTGCCTATCTTTCTCTGTCTCTCTCTCTGGTTGTTTGTACAGTCTGTTCCAGAGAAATGTGCTCTCAATATTTACAATTTACATTAAAACTTTTATATCAGTATGGCATTCAGTCACCATTGAGACTTGTTGTTCGGTTTTTGATGCCGAATTCGCTGAGTCTACAGTCAGAATTGCATTTATTAGACACATCAATATACCTTTTTCCAGTAATTTTTTTCTTGCTTGCCTCAAATTTAATGCGGGAGGTTTCTTTTCAAACAGCCTCTCTTTATGTAACTGTTCTATTACAGGACATGTAACCCGGAGGAATGAAAACAATATACAACAAACAAATTCCTCGAAAGCAGACCTTAGCAGGTCTCAGAAAGCAGGGCAGGCCAAAACTTAGATGGATTGATCGAGTTGATGGTACAGATGCCAACAAACTCGTTATTCAAAATTGGAAGTTGAGAGCGCAAGATCGAAGTCGATGGAAAAGTGTTTTGATGGAGACAAAGACCCGATCCGGGTTGTAGGGCCATTGATGATGATGACTCATTTCGAAGTTATGCTCGAAAATAAGGTTTCAAAATATACTGAAGCGCGCGGTAGGTGTTACCAATTTTCCACTAAACATTATGAATAAACGAAGACACATTTCTGTGGAACAGACTGTATGTAAGATTGTACAATTGTACAATCAAAGGATGATATGTTATATTAAATGCCAGACCATTTAGTAAGAAAAACGTATATTGAATAGAATGGCAATAAAGATTTACTTATGTCTACAGGTTTTATAATAATAAATTGCAAATCAAAGAACATTTATTCTGTTGGCCGTATACTTTTCAGATACAAACAATTATATAATAAAAAAAAGAAATAGAAAAAACTAAGGAATACCATTTGTACAATGTCGGTATTTCTTATTCTTGAGAAAACAATTGGAGGAATGTACACTTTTTCTGACTTATAGTGATAGTAAAAGTTGATTTGTCCATCATGACAATTCATTCTCATTCAACTCATCACTTCAGTTTACACAACACTTGTCTTGAGAAGAACGTGATACGAAATCATGTTCCTTTTTTATTTTTCAGTAAGTCTGCAGGTTATATGGTTTAGTCCAAAAATTCGAAGGAGCAAAAATTTAAATGGCCCGGGAATGGAAGTTCAATGACCCTTCGACTGAGTGCAATTAAACCGGTCTTGCAACCGGTTCCTATTCTTATCATTTCGGCGGAGGAGTTAAAACGTTTCCTTTGGCGGTCCCTTCCCAGGAATAGTATACTCTTTCGACACAGCTCACTTTCCAAATTGAACGATAGATCAAAGCTCAATGAATACGATTATAGGTTCCCCGTTTCTAACGGTGTGCCTAACGGTAAGCTCAATTAGGCTTATCAATAAAATAAAAAGTTTCCCGGGAAATTTCTAAAATAAAAACAAAAAAATCAAAATTTCATATCACCTCGTCCTTCCTTTCTTATTCTTTTTTTTGGAAGAAGTTATGAACCTTCCGTTTGACCATCCAAGTGTCAAGGATGGGCAATTGAACTTCCATTCGAATTCAGGTGATTGGACGGTCATTGAACTGAAGAAACATCGCGGATGGTTCGAATTCCACTTGACACTTTGGAATATTATTTTCAGAGAAATATTTCCGATAGCGACAGAAATTCGTCCAATTTGAAAAATCTACAAAAGAATTGAAGCTGAATTTTTTGCCGCCCAATAATAATAGCCGGTAAAAATATTCCCTTGAGAGAAGAGAGTTTAAGTGCAATATGTTGAAACTTTAACTTCATAATTTGCATAAATATTTTTCCATCAAGATCAAGAATAAGAATAGATGAAAATCTTATTGTAAAATAAATAGTACAAATTGTACTATAAGCATAGAGTCTATAATTAAGTGAAAATATACTTCCATCTAGATATTTGCATATATGTATGTATGTAGAGAACAATTGTAGAATTTAAATTTAATTTATGTACAACAATAGAAAACTATGTAATTAAAGCAAATATGATTTTAATAGCATCCACATATCATAATAATATGATGTTAAAGATACATAAATCACAATTTTCGATACAATTTTTTTTTTCTGGCACACAAATGTAGCATGCAATATTGTAGTGTAGTATTTTTATGTCACTGAGATATAAAAAAAAATACATGCACAAAAAACAATACAAAATTACACAATTGCGAAAAAAGATATTGAATGAATAATAATAAGGTAGGCGCATGGTTATGGTACGGTAAAAATGTAGGTACACACATCTGATGATGAACAAAAAAAAAAGAAGAAAAAAAGAAGAAGATTGGCAAGTAGGTACTCGTATAAGTGCAGCAACCTTCTTCTTTGTTACATTTATTTTCAGTTTAAAATTAAAACAATAAAAATTCCACACAGGGCCGACATTAGGCACTCTATTGGTCGGAAATAGTTTAACTTTGGTAGGTAGATTTGGGATGGGATTTATGCACCTAGGAGCTTGTAAATTAGACGATCAATTAAACGATATTGTGAAAAATGTTGTTGTCTAACAATAATTGGATTTTATTGCATAACAAATGCGGACAAATTACTGCTAAGATCCATTTTTAAAAAATACGCATGGAATTATCCTCTATAATGAAAGTAACAATCCCGAAAAAGCCTCTGCCATAGTTTTTTTTTTTGCAATAATTTTATCGTTTTCAGACCAATTTTTTTAGTTTTTAACAAAATTAAAAACTTTTTTAATTGTTTTTTTAGCAAATCTCAAATTCACTAAGGACAGTCTGAAAATAGCTGAAATTTCGATAGAAAAATGAAATTTCATTTTGGAAAATTTATAATAAATACTGCTCGACTAAAAAAACTCCGACATCTATACATCCCTGGATTCGTACATCCGTCAGCTTTAATTTACGGGCAGTCGGGAGACACAACTCTAATCCGTCAATTTAAAAAAAAATCATTAACGAATAACATGTTTGTTTGCTACAATATTATTTGTCGAAATGTCCCACCCTAACGATGCCAAATATTTTTTTTTCTGATAGATATTCGAAGCACTTAACTGAAAGTAAAAAGTTGTCCGAACAATGGATCTGTAGTTTAAGAGATATAAATTTTTAAAGGAACTTATATCGAAAATCTAAGGGATATAGTAAGGGTAAATTGGAAAAATCTGAACAAAAAATGTTGTTTCCCGAATTCTATAAATTTAATCTTAATGATGATAATAATGTTTCTGAATTAGTATTTTTATAGAAATATTTCACGACATCGATGGACGGTCGGTCAAATATTTTTTTTTCTAATAGATATTCGAATAGCTAACTGGAAGTTTTCCATCAATAGTCCCGTAATTTAGGAGATATGTATTTTTTTTGGATTTTTCATCGAAATTCTAAGGCAAAATTGTTTTCTTCCCAAATTCAATAAATATAAATCATTGGACATTTCCAATCATTTCCAGTGATTTTCCATAAACATAATTTAACGTTTGAATACAAATGTGATGCTAAAGTTCACAAAGTGCACCACCGATAGAACCGGCTCTAACTTCACACGCATATAAAGCTTCACTTACCAACAACAACAACAACAACAACAACAACAATTGCAAAAATTAATTGTAACTCACTCTTGGGCTGTTTACCTTTTATTTATTCCATGATGAAATACGATGCTTAGGCATTCAGATATTTTGTTAAAGTTGATGCGTTTGGTTTTGTTTTTCTATCATATAAGCGGCCTTTATTCTATATGTACCAACTATATGTAATGTACTCGTACATACAATCCAAAATAGATGATTACCAATGTACCGACCCGTATATATACGTAGTACACATCTCTATACCTTGCAAGTAGATTTATCATCCTGATTTTCTTGTATTTAATGGTACTGTCAGCAACAATGTTTAGTTTTTTTTTGTTTTTTTGTTTTATTTTTATGACCATTAAAGCATTTCAAACCATGAGACCATATAGCCGGAGATGGCTTCTGATGATATAACTTGAGGGTCTGCTTGGAATACATAAATTACTATGTGGGAATTGTTGTGCGTATCCACTATATTACCATGAACAAAGCGTGACTTTTTAATGAAAAAAAAAAAAAAATTATGAGTTTTTCCGGTTATGTTTCGACAGGTGGAAATGGAATTACATTTTTTAAATATAGTCGATGTATTTTGAACATTTTTCCTTTTAGTATACACTTCGACCAGCAAAAATGTGCGCACCAACAATGATTCTATGTAACAACACTTTTGACTACATTTTGACCTGAATAGATTGATTATTGTCTAAAAACGGCTTTTATGCGTCGTGGGATGGAATTGTACAAATTCAGTGTTAAGTAAGGGTGACTTCATCGAATCACAACCTTTTCCACTATATTTTTAAGTTCCTGGACTGTTTGTGGCGCCTCTGTAGAAATTTTTCGTTCCATTATGCTCGATAAATTTTCAATGGGATTCAAGACCACGACCTTGATTTGATTCGTTAATTGGTTTCACAGACGCAAATCGAAATAAACATAGGGTTTCTAAAGGAATTCTTTTAATGCGTTTCACCACCAAAATCAGCAAAATAAATTATGCTACTTCGAAAACGACGCAAATCGAGGTCTCAGTGTAACGTCCATTAAACTGTTGTTGAATTTTCATTTTACGTGTCCGATTTTTTCGCAATGATTTGTGTAGAAAAACAAAATAAGACCACTTCATTACATCTTCTTCTTCTTTCTTCCTGTCGTTCTTATGTAATTCTTGTTGCATATTATTTATTATGCATTTCGTAAATTTAAATTCACCACATATCTCGGATTGAATTCTATTAACTGTTAACCCAGTAAGAATATTGTTTTGTTTTGTTGTTGTTGTTGTTATTGATAAATAAAAAAAAAAAAAAGTTTATAAAACCACTGGATGTTGTACACTCAAACAACGTGTAAGGCGTGTAAGTACATTTCTTGGCCAAGTAAATCGAACAAAAAAAATGCATTTTTGTGTATTCCCACTCATATAGTATGTACGTGAAACTAATAGAATATTCAACATTGTTATGGAATCACGTTATCAGGCCATTTGAGGCTATGCCTTCAACTGGGATAACATAAAAAATATTTTTGCCAACCAATCCATACTGTTCAGTAGAGATAAGATAATTTGCCCATTAACGTGCCGTTATTGTTCGTGCTTAGTTGGTTGTGCTAGGCAACCTCCTTCCTTCTTAGACCAAAACGTTAAAATATAATTATGCAGAAAATTCATCTTCATTCCACATTTCAATCAAACTAAACTAATTAACTATCAATTGAATTTATAAATATTAATTTAGTGCGATGGTCTACTTAGAAATATCCAATTTCCACAACATGTTAAGAACCAAATGGTGTCTGTCCCATTCAAATAATGGATTTTCATTAACTGCCATAAAGTTAATTATTCACACTGTGAATGAAAGAAATAATTTATGGACGGTGAAAAAAAAAACTACATAATTCATTGGCTATCTATCAAAAATTTCTCATTACTTAAATATCATTCAATGGATATTTATGTAAAAATCTTCTGCGCATACTTCGCGCATGTATTATATAAGACGACGGTGAGTGAAATCCGTTAGATCAGGTCCATCAGGTCTCATTAAATTAATATAATATATTGAAAAGATGCACTATCATTGCAGCTAATTTTGCGTGTATCATTTGCAATTATACAGGACCGCATCAGGGAGGTGGGAAATACGGTCATTTATGCAGGGCGTAAATATGTTGGAGCGCCAAAAATTCAGTTGACGGTGAGAGTGTGAGAAATGTGCGGCACAAATGGCGCTAAGGGTAAAGGGCGTTGTAATTATAATTTATAGCCAATATTCTGACGATTTTTAATAAAAAAAACCAATAAGGAATAAAAAATTGGCTACGCCTACGCCAATGATAATATAGTTTTTATACACGGCTTACTAATTTATTATCGACGACTTTGTCCTTATCGATTTTCTCTCTAGATCAAATAAATAATGCGTAAATTGAATACAAATGATTAAAAATTTTATAAATAATATACAATTGGTTGTAGCGCCAAAACGACATGTCGTAGAACTTGTCGGTATATTATTGAAAGCTCAATTTTTTTTATTCTCTATAACTTTTGTTATGTTCATTTTTCACTAATTCGAAAATATTTCGACTAATGGTCAAAAACCCAAGAAATGACATAAAATTGATTGTAGTGCCATACCGGTAGGTCGTGGAACTTTTTTGTATATTAATGAAATCTGAATTTTTTTATTCTCTATAATTTTAATTATATTCATTTTTTCTCTATTCCGAATATATTTCGAGTAAATGAATGAATATAAAAATTTGGTCACTGACAGATGGACATTGTGGATTTCGACTTAAAATTTCACAAGAAAATGGTGGTGAAATTTGTTTTTTAACAAATATTAGATTAGTAGTCTCTTTTCTCAGTTGATGTTGATAAAAAAAACAAAAAAAAACCTACCCAAAAATCAATAAGGAATTGTACATCAATCCGAATCATCAATTTGTATACGGACGCCATTTTGAGTATTGCTTAGGTAAGGCATGCATCCTCGATTCGTCTCTGCTATTTATTCTTAAGTTTTTCGTCTATGTGTAATGTTAAATGAACATACAAATAATCCATGAAACATAAAACATTAAAAGAATTATCTCAATTTAACGAATATGATTGTGGTTAGAAAATGATAATCGGCCACAGAGATAATTTTTTGTTGTTGTTGTTGTTTTTTATATACTTAGAGATTGAAAAGTCGAACGATCTGTGGTTGATAAGAACAAAATAAATTACCATGTAATGTAGGGCTCGTTGTATGCAATGCATATAGGTATTTTTTCTAGGCATTTAGAAAGAGAGACTTATTTATCTACATTGAACATATATAGTTAAGTAAGTAAGTAGGCATAGTTACACTACACACCTATTATTATTGAATTGTTTTGTTTTTTTTTCTGCAAGAAACATATTATTTCGAGGAAGAACTAGCTAGGCAAATGAAATAAATTAATTGTAGAAAAAATATCTAGAACTATGTACATAATGTAGATCGATCAAGTAACGGGGTTATTTTGTAATTCCATAGTTGCATAATAAATTGAAGCTATAAATTACTTATTGACTTATTGATTTAATAATTAAATGTTTTTTGAACGGTGATGAAATGTGGTCAGCATGATTTACATATTGACATTCAGGTTATCAGCGGATATTCACATGAGGTCACGAGTCACGAATAATAAGCTGTCACCAACGTAGAAAGAACCAGAAGAAGGAACCTTAAAGCACAAAATGTACGATTCAGGTTAACATAAAATGGCTGCCATTGTCCATTTTTGGACAACTTTGCTGGACAAGTTGTGCATAATTCGTAATTCGAATTTGTTGACAATTTTTAGAGAGTAAAATCGTTGTTTTGCTCTCTTTCAGCCCATTTGTGATTGAATGAAAATGGCGAATTCTTCATCCCCCCCATACATATTTTATTTCATGGTAAATATGCGGTATACGCTCTCCTTATATTATCAAATCATGTATTATTTTTATAAAATGTATTCACTGGGGGGAAATTCTCACGCATCCCATTTTAGAGCGCCCCCACCCCCCTATTTAAGAACCCCTGGGTTAATAGACTTAAATATTGCAAGCAATTATTCCACCTCGTTATGCATTGCAAATCTATCTGAAGGCAAATTGTTCCACATGGCATTGCACAATAATCGCACGTAAATTGAACCTCCTCTCTTTACCTTCGTTAATTGAACATGACAGTCAAGTCACCATAATTGTTCAATAAGAATGTCAACATTCTCTGCCGGTGTTATTCTCTAATTGGAATAAAATTCGCCACAAAAATTAATTTCTACCATTTTTCTCTTTCAGAAATCAAAACGCTAACCGGTGAACCAGACTATCGATCTGTTAATCTTACATGGGGCGTAGAGAATTTGGGTGCACTGGAAAACATTAACCATAGAGACAGTCAGACAGCTTCGAGAACGTTTACAGTGTTCTATTGTGAACTGCAGACATGGGGACCACATCGTTGTAAATCGAAAATCTTAGAAGATAATGAAATTGATTCGAATCGGTATTTAATCGGACCATTTATTTGGAGAACAAATTAATTGAAATAAATTTTTTTTTTAGAGAACAAAGACAATACTCGATGATCATAAATAATTTACGTATGGCAACAAAATATTCGTTTCATGTAAAACCCCAGAACAAACCTGGCGAACAGAAGATCAGTGGTCGTGCCGATTTGGGTTATAATGAATTAGGACCGAATGGGGCATTTCAAGGACAAACCATAATTATTCCAACGAAAGGATGTGAGCATTTTTGCTGTTGTTATTTTAAAATTTTTTTAATTGAATTTAAATAATTTTCTAGTTTCTGCGCATGCAACGAAATGCCTTCCGGATGCGTCTGAAATCGAAGTAGAAACTGGCCCATATTTTGGTGGTCGAATTGTGGCTGAAGGTCGAACTGATTGTGCAATACAAGGCAATTATCAAAGTGAACAGGATACGTATGTGATGAGAATCGATCATGATCGATGCGGAAGTGAAGTCGATCGGGAAATGTTGACGGTCAAAACGTTTATTACGGTTCAGGAAAATTTGGGCATTTTTACGCATAGCACACGGAGGTATGTAATAATGTAGATCAACAGCCGGTTACTATACCAACAAGACGGGCTTACGGACAATTTATTGTAAAGTTGAAGACGGACCATCGTGCTCTAGGGATTATGACACTCACCGCTAGACGATATCGAAATTTCGTATTTTATTTTGACTCGCGGTGGGTTTCATAATCGGGCCCCTGACTGGTAGTGGCTGGTTCTAGCAATTTTACACTAGATCTGTAGAACGAGGTGGATAGTCTAAGAATATCTAGAACTAACTGCCATTAAGTAAAAAAAAATTAAATTTTACGATAAATTGTTCGAAATGCCTACGACTAGAATGTGGCAGGTCAAAACTCTTTTTATTTTTTCTTATTAACCAAAGACTACACAGAATGCACAATACTCCTTATTGGCTACGATTTTCTGTGGGGATTTCAGAACTTCCTCTTTCTCTCTCTCTCTCTTGGACAACCTAAGATGCCTACGTTATAACCTAGTTTCAAAGGTGTTGTATAGATAACAACCGTGGAGGTAATCAATGGTTAAGAAGTTGTTCCAAGGAATTACTCGGAATTTTACAGAATTAGAAAACTGTACCTTGACTCTTGACATTGTTGAGATAAAATACCAAGTAGCATGAAGGAACCACAGGGCAACTTCATATTCGGTATCAATTTGATAGTCTGGAAGTAAAGATCAACGAAGACAAATTTAGCTTGTCCCAACTGCCTGTAGTCAGAAAAAATCCATTGATGAATATTAACAATTGAAATCTGGGGTGCAATAAGTATCAACAGGGACGGTTAAGAACTCTGAAGATCACCAACTGAAGGCCAGTGATGATCCTCGATAGGTCATAGACCAATTTGCAGGGAACGTTTGGATGACTGCAAAAATTGTAGTGAGGAATAAAAAATCCTAACTCAAAAAGAATTCTTTTGATTTGATCAGCGAAGAACTACAAAGAGGAGATCTAAAAAATTGAAATTATCCCAGACCAAATTAAGTGAAAGATTCATTATGGATATTCTCTAACTCCACTGTGGAGGAGGCTATTAAAAACAGTTTCTAATTTGTAGATTCCTAGTCGTATGCACATACCAACCGGATACATTGACAATTCGTGCAAGTTTTTCGGTACCTGGCAAAGCGGCTGTTGCACCAATTTCATCCGATTGGGAAACCGATCGAAATGGTCGTGAACGAAAATTTCGAATGGTCGATAAAAGTGCACTGGTACTAAAAGAAGATTACAACGATGAACCAAGTCCGGATGGAACGGAATCAAAAGATGATTTACGATCAGCAAAAACACTAATATCAAGTGTGCTGGAGGAAGTGCCCGCACGTGCAGACAATGTGCAAGAGAATTTAATTGGAAATGAAGAGAATCCCAATTTACGGAATGCCAAATATGCCAGACTGATTAATAACCAGCAGAATTATGAGATGACCAGAAGAAATGCAAAACGTAATTTTTTTTATTTTAGATATTCATGATTCATGATTTTTTTTCATTGTAGAATTAAATGCTGACTACACAGAATTAGTGATTGCCGTCTCATTGTCCGTTATATTATTAGGCGCTCTGATATTCATTATTCAAAAGGAATCATACAAACGACGACTGAATCGAAGTTGAAAGTTATCACTCAGCTAAGTTTTAAGAGTGTATTTTAAATATTTCTAATATAGTCGCAGGTTACGCACCATAAAATATTTTAGGTTAAGTTGACATTTATTGAGCATCTGAATATTTACCTCATTGCTATTAGAAATGATAAAAAATAGCATGAACAGTCAGTGCTCGTTTGAACAATTTACGTGGTGAAGAATATTTCAAATTTATCTCGATAATACTTTGTGGAGAAGTAATTTAGTCTTACGAGACGAGACTGGCGCAGAAGATCAGCGGACGGTAAGACCTACTCGTTCATTGTGCTCGACTTTTATCGAAGAACTTTTAAAGCTCTTGAAAATGTCCAGATCTCAGTATATACTTGAGAAAATTCTCCCACTCGAACCACTTTCAATAGAAGGAAACCTCTTCAGAATCTGTTGTCTGAGCCCTTGGTATACCGAGTATATAGCCGACCACAAAAAGTAATCTCGTTCTTTAGCGAGACACGTAGGGCACAGAGTGCTTTGTATGATCTGTAAGATTCCTAAGTGGCTGGGGAGTTTACAGTACTCTGTTAAGACTTCCACTAACCTAACGTGATTCATACTATAAGACTCAAAGGAACTGTTGCCCTTGGTTTTATGGGGGGATATTAAAACAAAGATTTAGGTTTACCTGCGTCCTCGCGTTTTTATGTTCTCATTGCAAGCATTGTTCTCCTTTGATTTCAACATTAGTAAAACCTAAGGTCGGTTCTGTTCCCTAGAATTGACTTGAGGCTCTGGCGTTCGTAATCTGATCTGCCTCCTTATTCCATACCATAGTGTCCAACTACTCAGACACCATGAACTGAAACGTTCCCATATGTGATGATTTAATTTGAGAGCCTTGACAGTTGCCTCACTCTTACAACAAGCGACTCTATAATTAAGAACAGGAGCATCTATCGAGCTAAATTTTAATCCACTATCTCAAGATTTCTATTTTCCATTAGTTTTTATCCCTGTTCCATTTTTCTACTAATTTGATTTTATGCATTCTCTGAATTGTCCTATCCAATGTAAATTACTTAGTAGTAAAGAATCCAGACTAATGAAGCTCCTTATTCTCAAAATTTGGTTTTATGTTTTTAGGAGACATCACAATGTGGGTATTTATATAAAAAAAAACCTTCCAAAATATTAGTTTCCTCATTAGTAGGGAATATACGAATTTTCTATATATGTTGAGAACAAGAACCGAAGTTTTCCACTTAGACCTAACCCTAGAGCTAAGACCATCGAGGAAGAATTAATTGCATATGACAATAGCTTCAATAATGTGCGACGCCCATTTTTGTTGTTGACAAAAACTACATTTCCGCAAAGTTTCGTCAATTCGTACAAAAGTGGTGAGATGAAATTGGTTGAGATCAATTTAAAATATTCTTCACCCCATCCCTCCCAATCAAGTCATATTGATATTTAGTATGTTAAATGATGTGAAAAATTAAAGGAGAGATTGGGAAGCCGACGGTTAACTGATTGGTATTAAATACTATCGTACCCATAGTAATTGTCATCTTTATACGATTATTTGTCTTGCCAAATTGATCCGACATAGAAATAACCGAAGTGGACTTGTTTTAGATCAGTTTAGCTTAAGATGACCAAACGTATGAAGATGGAAATTTCATTTTTAAATTGTACTTGTAATTATTAAATAAGTTTTAATATAAAATTTTAAATATAGTTCATTGTCTTTCTATCAATATATGTACTAGGCAACCTTCGTATAATGTCACATTGGACTATCTCAAACGTTATCCAAATTGCCATTATACGAACATTACCTGTCGGCACTAATTTCTAAGCTCAATCAATTTCGATAATACCTGGAATTATTTTTATATCCGGTCCATCGTTTATGCCAAATATCTTAATCTCTTTTGTCATTGGCTGCTGTGGTCCAATATCACCGATCAATTTCACCCGAATCTGATTGATTGCTGTATTCGCATGCATTAAGATAATTCGATCCTTTTCCATTGTAATGATTTGCTTCAGCATACGAAATATTGGCAATAAAATCGTGTCGAAATTAAGTAAATTGTCCATGCCACTGACAAGATCGGATAGAACCAAACAGGCAGCACGACGTGCCGGTACATAAATGTCATTTTGACAGATCGATTGAATGAGTAGCATGAGCTGAAATTTGTTTGGCTTATTACAAAAAAGAAAAAAAAAACAATTTTCATATTCATTGTTCGTACCTCTTCGAAGAAATGATGAACTTGATAGGATAATATCTGACAAAGATTACCAAGATTTGATAAGCTCGATGTACGAAATTCATTTTTGCTATTGGAACAGCCACGTATAAAGCAATTTATTAGGGAGTCTTTGTATTTGTATGAGAATTGTCCTGAAATTTTTTAAATTTTAGTTTTAATGATGCCTAAAGTTCATCTCTGCAGCATATTCGAGAAGGGTATGGATGTGTTGCAGCAGGGAAGATATCACATTTTGTATGGGAGGAACAAAGGAACTCAAAAATATTTTGGTGATATGGAAAATAGTCGGAATATATTTATGAAATCGTAGAAGATGTGCTGTAGAGTGTAGACATCACGGGACAAATGTAAAACTCAATGACAATGTAGAATTTGAGCGTAGAACCAAAATGAAACTTGTAAAAACTGAGGGTATTTGTTAAGTTTTTCAAAGTTCCGAGACTACGATGGCTTCACCACTTAACAAGAAGGAATAATAAATGGAAGCAGAAAAAGACTTTCTCTAGCAGACTACAACGTACACAAGAATAAGATCTTCTTATCTTAAAGGTCTTTTTTTCTAATCTTAGAAGTGGGTTTTGGCCGATTCAACAATCCTCCTCCAGTATTGTCAGTACTCGGTTGTTCTTTTTCCATTGATTATATCCATACTTGACAAATCTGCCTTCACACCTTCTATCCACCTTTTCCTTGGTCTGGCCCGTGCTCTTTGTTGATAAACACTGTGGCATAGTAATTTTCAAATGGGACTCGTAGTACTGGGATAGGTAACAAGAGAACAGCGTCAATCAGAACATCGCATATCACGTTTCAATAGAAGTAAGTCCAATTGTTAGACAATTTAGCGCCATATGGAAGTTGAGCTAAAATAAGGGCAAAAACAAGACTTCGGACTCTATTATGGATGCGTAAAATCCCTGCTGACAATTTTTTATAAAACGGACAAACCCCTCCCCCCGGACAAAATCTTCGCCTGATAGAATTCTCCTTCTTCAGGAAGAATTTTCTCCGCTTTAAAAAAAATTAACGGGGGGGATTTTGTCCTAGAACCATTATGGATGTGAAACCTTGGAACGGTTCTAGATCGATCGATCTAGCGATACATCGAATATTGAGGATCTCGTTGCCATATATTCAATGAAGAATTGAACAAAATGCACGGAGCAGCAAAGAGCAGTTGAAGAAATTACAAAACGGAAAATGGAACTGGATTAGGCACACTCTTTGCGAGCCTAGTAATTCGATGGAATGCAACCGGGTAACCTAGTCGTCCTAGTCGTCCTGATCGTAGAGTGAATTTGTAGAGATTCAATGAATAGTGCCAGATTAAGAAGGTAAAAAAAAACCATTGAATAGGCTTGGAATGATGTAATTGGGACAAATATGCTAAAGTTCCACTTACCTATTGTCTCTGTAACTTTAAGTATAGTTTCACCAATTTTCAATCGATAATCCATATCATTCCCATCATTCTGGTACTCATCAATTAAATTATTAATCACATCACTCTCCAGCAACTTAATGAGGGCCACCAGCAATTTGATACAATTCAAAAACACATAACTGTCGTCCGATTTCAAACAATGAAAGGCTATTGCCAGCACTGCATGTTTATTGGCCCGAATCTCATCCGATTGATTTTTGATCATTATCACAAACTGTATGATGCCATAGACTTGCAGGTGTGGTTCAGTGTTTTCGCACAATTTTCGGGCACACTCAAATGTCGACTGATCGGACATTGGTTTCATTCGTGGCTCATTTGAATTGAGTACTTCCAATGTTAATTCAATTTGTCTTTTGATGTCGATGTCACAGCAATTCGTATGGTATTCCTTCAGCAAACGAATTGTGTCAGCGAAATCGTTAAATGTCTCCAGTTTTTGGAGAAATTCACGTATTATTGACATTATCACAATCATTATTTGATCTTCGTCGTCATTTCGGGTGCATTTCGGTTCCTTTAGTTTTTCCACTTTTTTCGCTAAAATATTTGTGATTGCCACAACAATTTCACGGGGATTGTCATTGAATTGAAAATGAAACGGTTTGTAGTTGATCAATTCGGTCAATGTGTATATGAGAGCAAAACGTTTTTTAAAGATTTTCGTCAGGATCGTTGTTAAATCGGTAAAATCATCAAGTAAATCGTCAGCGTTCAATGATGAATCCATACAATCCTCCAGAGACTGTATAAGCACCACAAATATATGATAAACCATTATATTGTGATCGGAACGTTTCAGCACATTGACCAGGGTCTGGGCAGCATCATAATGATGGGTACAGTCGATTGAAGCAATTTGAGCGGAACACGTTAATGTCTCTTCGTCCAATTTTAGTATAACACGTGGATGGATTTGTTGCATTGTCATCGGATATTCTTCATACAGCATTGCCATTGTGATCATTTTCAATTGATCTTTGTCACAGTTGTTCAAACATTTAACGATCAATGTGGTGAGCAGATGATTTGGAAAATATTTCAGCGGCAATTGACTATGCAAATGAAACATAACCGGCAAATAGTCGATTAACAGTTTCGATGGTAGCGTTATCTCCGATGGACCAATAAACATGGCACAGATAATCTGAAGTAAATCGACAAATGTCTCATAGTCAAATAGAATTCCACCGGCTAGTACATTTTGTGGTTGACAAAATTCATCTAAATGCTCAATCGATTGGAATATGATTGCCTTGTGAATTTCGTTATTCGGAATATTGTAGATTCGCTTAAGGGCTCCCACACATACTGCCACAAATAATTTATTTTTATTCCGTATACACTCCAGCAGAAATCGTTTTATCGAATTGATCATTGCTATGAGAAATCGTTTCGAATGACCTCGGTGCGCCACAATATTGAACACCACTTCTGTCTGTTGCCATTCCCATTGTTCCGACGATTCCGGTATGACAGCAAAACAAAACATTCGAAATCCATCACGGGTACGAATCCGTTTCATCAGTTCGTTGTGGATTAATTTTTTCATCTCAACTGGTTGCTCCATCACACCTTTTATCAGCAACAAACATTTGACATATTTTTGGGTGAAAATCGCAAACACCGCATCAAGTCTGGACGTAACGTACGGCAGTATGGTGTTCCACCGTTTAAATGGTTGGGGTGCATCGTATAGAAAAAAATTTATAGCCGTAAATACTCCGGCCAAAAATACCAACAAAGTATCTTCAAGATATTTACTATCTGCAATTTCTTTTGTCACCAGTAGATCGCCAAAGGCGTACAGGCTAGATAGTAAATTATATGGTGATCCGTATCGGTCAAGGGTGGCGATGAAAAGTGGTTGAAATATTTGATGTTTTCGATAGGCAACATGAATGTATGGAGTGATTCCATAGAATGAGGTAATTGTTATAGTCTTCTCTAGCAATGATAAGTATTTTAGATATTCGATGCTATCTCTTTTCACATGTAGATTATTTCTGATATTAAGTACGACATAATACAGAAAACAGCAACATTTCCATGATTTTGGTTTATTTGAATCGAAACTGAACACATTGCACATATCGCGCAATATTCGATTGTTATTGACTAATGGATTCGATTGGTCTTTTAGTCGCTGTTCAATTGTATCTAGAACTTGATCAAAATATTTATCGGAATTACCTAAAAAAGAAGAAATCTATAGACTTAAGACCTGGGATTATCCAGAAATATTGGAAATCTCGTACTTTACCTTTAAAATTGTCGTAACCGGTCACTTCCTCCAAGCAAGATAAATATCTTAGGACATCTGTATGTTTTAATGTATTTGTCGTAATCATTTCGGCCGAAAACATTTTAATACTATCCATATTCCGATAAAAAGCACTAAATAATACACACGAAGAATAACTGTAAATCGGTACTATATAACAATTAATTTTCTTCTTTTGTTATAATAACAAAACATATTTTCCTTTTTAATTTTTAGCAATATTTTTAATTAAAAATCATTTTTTTGACACTTTACCATTTTGCCGCCAATAAAACATTTTTCTCCCTCTAACATACTAAAATTATTTCGATTTGTAGTATGCTCTTCTCTAAAATGTGGCGAGTTATACAGACTTTCATGTCTAATTTAACAAATTACGAAATTACAAAAATTTGAAAATGAAATTTATGCCAAAGTATTTTCACACGAAAATTATCAATCTTTAAAATATGGCGAAACAAAATGTCAATTTTGTCTTTCTTTTTTTTAATGATATGTCTAAGCAAAGGAAAATGTCGGGATGAAATGTCTAAGCAAGTACAATTTTTCAAAATAAAAACAAAATATTTTATTGGCTGAATATTTCCATTAAATTATAAGATGTGAACGAGCCCTAAAAATGTTTTTCTGTACGGCGAAAAATCTATCATTGAATAAAACTATACAGTGGCAATACTAAATATAACCTCAAAGTTGGAAGTGTGTATACGGTGATCTTTGTGTCGTGTTTTTTTCATGTTTTTTTTAAATAATTAAATAAATATTGAAGATTTTCGATTAAATGTATTTGTTCCAGTCAATCTGTTCTAGAATCGTAATATGTTAATACATTTATGTTAATTAATCATATTTTTTTTCATATAAAACTATTGAAATTCCTACATTCAATGGTTTGGGAACTCATGGTTTTTATTTACCTAAGACCTAAGGGACCTTTGTAATTATAGGATTAATGATAATAATTAATTATTTTTACACTACAGGTATTTGGGATTTCCTGATTATAAATGTTCATCTCGTACTTCAACATTTGATTTGTAAGTTAAGACTGCTAACCTTATTGTACACTATTGACTATTCTTCAACAGAATGATGCTGATTACCGAAAATCACTTAGGAAGTCTATGCATAAGCATATTTTAAAGACGTCAAGGCAGTTTGAGAGTAACAAAATGTCTTTGGAGCATCACTTACTCTATCAGTTATCTTCATTACACATATGACTCACTATTACCCTTATCAATCCCATTTTAGTGTGTAATTATGTGTCACACTGCTGATGATGCCGAAAAACAATTGTTTCTAAAACGGCTTAAGTGTTTTGAGCACTTTATTAGCCATTAGTCGAAAATTTTGGTTCTCATCTTCCATAGTTGGGTCGACGTAAGCAATTTTCATTTATATTGCCGTATGGTTGTTTTCATACATTTTCCCTTAATAACGTATATTGAAGTAATCCTAAAATACAGTAGTAAATTGTAGTCAATTGAGTAGTAATTCAAAAAAGTATACTAAGTCAACAATTCTTTTTTATTGCAGAACAATTTAGTATATTTTAATTCATTGAGGAGAATTGTAACAAACAATAATTCAACTATCCAAAAAACAGTAAGACTATCGGTTTGCTTAAGTAAATTAAAAATGTATTCCACCAAAAATCCAACCGAGTCTGTGGACAAAACTGAACTATGTGAAAAAGGTGTTGTTAGTGCGCGTAGTGTTCAAACACAACACGGTGACTATCGTACCGTTGATGAAGAGAACATTGTAGTGCTTCGTGTTTCTCATTCGCCAGAACCGCCAGAACATGACGATGATCAATTTATTTGGATTGAACCGTTTGCCGATGAGATAGAGGTGAGTGTTTTTTTTTTTTTTACATAAATTAATTACTTAAAACTACCACAGACAAGTAAATATATAGATGGGAAATCAGCACAAAATAGTGGGTATCATTTATTTCATATACGAGTATATTGCGATTATTTTTGAGCTTTAAAAACAAAAAGTTCGGCAGGCAAACCGTCCAAAAACTAAAAGTTCTTTTTGTGACCTCACACTAATGCTAGTAAAAAGAATATAAAACGAGTTTTATGGTCATACGTAAAAACAAGAACATATTTACTATGGTCAAGAAATTGAAAATACAGTAGAACCTCATTCATCCGGACTAATTGGGTTGTTTGAACTAAAACAAATGACCAAAAAAATGAGTAAATGAATAGTTAAAACAACCAGTACAATAAGGAAAAAACATTTATTTCATTCTTTAAGAGTTTCCCAACTACAATTTAGCTTTTTTTGAAATTCCTGTCCGGGTTAAGCGAAGTGGACTATTTTTAATTAAAATTTTGATGTGATTAATTCAGTTTAACAGTTTTATTTTATTGTTTAATTATTTAAGTTACTTATTGTTGTTTTTAGTCGTCGTTTCAACACAATGTAAGCAATAAATTTAACCACAATTAATTGAAGCATCATCAATCCAATATCATATTCATAATTATCGAGTTTCATACGAAATGCTGTGAGAATCTTTTTGGGACTTTCATATGGGCAATACATTTCGCTTACAGGACATTCCATTTTTGATCGATTATAATCGTAAACTGATAATGATAAAGCTTCTATTTCATGCCTAAATACAGAAAAATTTACCAAAAAGCTCATAATTTTTGGCATATCTTTGGGCAATGCAAACACTCCACTAAATATTGCTTGTACTGATGAGAAAATAGAACTACAAAATATTCCATTTACTGGATCTAGAAGTGTTCCAAATACTTGACCACAGCCATCGGCAATTAATGCAATTAACATGTAAGCTAAAATAAATCTAAAATAACGATGTGTTTCCAGTGATTGTTCTGTTATTAGATAAGTGATCGATGAAACTACTGTCGCAAACAGCATATGTATGGGTGTAGAGACTATTAGATTGGCCATGAAGTATGTTCGTAACTTGTACCAATTATTGAATGTCTCTTTTTTAATTATTCCAATTTCAAGTGGAAATGTTAGAATTGACGGCATCATCGTTGCATACCATATGTACATTATACCTGCTTGAAACATCAATACATTGACTATAGATTTTTTTGCATTGCTGCCTGAATCACCAAATGTAAGACTAACCAAGATAGCCCACATAATGTGTATGATTAACTTTAAATGTGTAAATGTCCAATCTCTAAAGTAATAAATAATGTAACGTTCAATTAATATCCACAATTTCCTGAATTCCGATGGAATTTGATCGTTTAAACTTATAATTGATTCATTGGTATCGCGATTCGTAGAAATTGCCGAAAGGCGCCATTCATTATTTTTTGATGCCGCTGAGAGCTCGGTTCTAAAATCTCCATATTCATCAGTTGCTACATCTAATAAAAAATCCGCAGCATTATGATATTTTGGACATTGAAATCCATTAAAACTAAGATAAGGCACCGTATTGTCGGGTGATCCTTGATAAATACATTCCCCTTTGGACACTAGATAAATGTGATCAAACATTTCATATATAGATCCGGAAGGTTGATGCACAGTACACACAATTGTATGTCCCCTTTCTGTCAAGTCTTTTAACAATTTTACACAATAGATTGCCGATGAACTGTCCAGCCCTGTAGTTGGTTCATCCAAAAACAATACAGGCGGATTGTCAATAAGTTCGAGAGCAATTGATAATCGTTTTCTTTCGCCACCAGATAATATTGCACATTTGCTTTCTTTTACATGTAACATCTTCAACACACTTAGAATATGGTCAATTATCATTTGTTTTTTCTCTAATCCAACATCGAAAATTTTGAGATTTGCTGCCAGTATCATTGTTTCTTGTACGGTAAACGTTGCATATAAATGATCATCTTTAAGTATATAACTGCATTGCTTTCGATAATTTTTACCAATTTGATCATTACAATCAACATTATTGAAACTAACATTTCCTTTAACTCCTTTTTGAATAAATCCTGTCAGTATATTTAGTAATGTTGACTTTCCTGCACCCGATGGTCCCATAATTGCGGTCAATTCTCTAGATCGAAATTCACCCGATATTCTCTTTAGAATATCTTTTTGTTGATTGTTTTTCACTTTTACCGAATAAGTCACATCGGTAAATTTAATTTCCATGTCGGATGACGATTTCACTATAATTGTCTGTACAAATTTAAATTATCAATTTTACCGACATTTAAAAATTACTATATTAAGAAATTATTAGCATTGCGTACTAAATAGTGACCAGACTAGATTATACTGCCAGTAGATCTAATGTAATATTTATAGAAATTTATATAAAAGTCATGAGCGTCTGTAATAGAGTGGCCATTTGACAACAACAAGAAATTTGGAGAAATTTGTTTACTTTTTATACACATATGATGTTCAAAGGCCTATACATATTACACACAATACTCGTTCAGTTATCATTAAAGCGGTTTTATAGAAGAGACGTATGAAAAGAAAGGGGGGAAACGATCATGACTTTTGAAGATCTAATCGATGGCCAACAACCATGATAACTCACCTATACACTTAAACTATTTTCGTAGGTTCAAAATTTTTATTTTGCACATTACTTCTCATTAGTTTGCTTCATAAAATGATGAACAAACTCACTAACACATCTATCGCTTCGTCTACGCACATTAAATTATCAAGTGAAGGTGAATATCGTCGAAGCGCACCATGTGAGAACTATGCAATTGTTAAACCGTTTGTCCGTCCGTCTGTCCGTGATCAAGATTCCAGCCAAACGCCTGAAGCTAGATAGGTGACATTTTGACAGTTTATTATTTATTTTGTAGTCTATTATTTTTGGAGCAAATCGGACAATATATAGGGAAGGCTGTGGTGGTACAGTGTGCACATAATTTAAATAATACTTATATAGTTACAAAACGTCATAACAATATTAAACACATTTGTTTAGAAAACCTTGCACGGTGCGCTTCTATGGTATTAGCCATATCTGAAAATGTTTATAAACGATAAGGTGTTATCAATATGCGTCATTTGGATTATGTTTCATCTATGTCTACAGCACACAAATTAATTAATACATACAATACATTTCATTTTCTTTTGTCTAAGGAGTACAGGTAGTCCTCGACTTACGACGGTTCGCACTTATGACGATTATGATCTTCTTCTTTTTTTTTAAATTTAATTTTTTAATAAATCCGAAAAAAGTAAGTACGTATTTTTTGGTTCTTCAATATTTTAATCGTAAATGGCAGGCCATAAAACGGTATACCGACGGATCCAAGACTTCTAAAGAAACGGGAGTGGGAGTATACGGGCCAAGAACGAGATTCTACAAACCCATGGAAACATACTCATGTATATTTCAGGCGGAAGTGCATGCAATTGAGAGGTGTGCTCAATTAAACCTCTATAGGAAATATCAGAGACAAAACATTTCAATTCTGTCAGATAGCCAGGCTGCCATCAAGGCGCTGAACTTATATACCATCAGCTCCAGAATGGTCCAGAAATGCCTAAATAAACTCAATGAACTAGACAGAACCAATAAAGTCGCTCTTTACTGGGTGCCTGGAAATGTGGGCATAGAAGGTAACGAAAAGGCAGACGAGCTCGCAAGAAAAGGAGCATCCACCCGTTTCATTAGGCTAGAGCCCTTTTGTGGAAATGGATCTAATACAATCCGAGGAGAAATGAAAAAGGAGGAAAAAGAGAAAAGAGCCAAGTATTGGAGCGAACTTCCTAAGCTAAGGCAATCCAAAGTACTACTCTGGAATTACAACCGAAAGAGGTACGAGACTAGTATAAGAGTTAGAAAAAACAGACTCAGGATGCTGATGGGAGTCCTGACAGGCAACTGCAAGCTGAAGGGACACTTAAAGAAGCTGGGTCTGGAAGAAAACGGCGCGTGCATGTTCTGTGAAGAAACAGAAGAAACCTCAATACACCTCCTTACAGAATGCGGAGCACTCATCCACAAAAGGAGAGATTATCTGGGGAACTACTTCCTGTCCGAGAGGGATCTTCCGTCCCTAAATTCACTTAATATCCCAAAATTACTTGAGGAGGTACTCTAAATAATGGAGCGGCTCCATGAATATAAAAGTAAGAAAGGGTGGCAGAATAGATCTAAATAAAGGTCGAGGTGCATTGATCACCCCTAATAAATCTACAATTTACAACAACAAATCTACAATTTACTTCCGATTTTACTTAAGTTGGATTTTATTATTTTTTGTTGTTTTTTTATATGAAACTCGATTTACTACAAATGTCTAGGAACCTATTTCGGTCGTAAGTCGAGGACTACTTGTATATTACTATTAGTAACCCCCTACACTTAAACAAAAATAATTTAAACAAATTAAAACTCATTGCACCTTGCACGTAATATATATTAGAACTGTTTCATCACTATTTTATAGTATGTGGGAATTCCTTTTTTTAATTTTGCCAGAGTTTTTCCCTCTTATTGCTTACGATAATGATAATGAAATTATAAATATTTTTTTGGCGTACCCATAAAGTCAAGAATATTTATTTCCCTAACCAAACTGCCACAATTCAATCAGAATACAAAAACAAATAAATGCAGAGGCAGAATGACATTTTTGACGATAGTAATAAAATAAAAAAATTCCTATTTTGCAGTTTAAAGGAGTATATTATTTTAAAAGAGTATTTGGAGAGTATGGATATTTTGGGAATTATATGGATATAATATACCTATATAAGTATAGGTATAAGGAATATAATACTTCCCAATGGAGAGAGGAGATGGCCAGTGTATATGTATATGACATATATACACTGAGTTCGGACAGGACTGCGTTCGTTAATTCGCAATTGCGCTTATTTTGTCGTTATATTTGCAATTTGACATAAAATCGTAATCCTTTGCAGCGCAACCATCATTTGTTTATTTATTGCGATCGGAAATTTCATTACAATTGTGCGCAGAAGTGAAAATTAGACACAATTGCGCTGCGAATGCGATATATATATTGACGTTGACATTTGCTAAATTGACATATTGCTGTTGGCATTATATACACATATATATATTTTTTTTTTTAAATTTTGGTTTTAGGCATTGTGCCTAAAGAGTCTTTTTATTTAAAATGGTTTTAATTTTGTCATTTCTACGGGTTTTAAGTGATTACCCAAAAATGTTGGCCCAAATAGCCAGACAGATGACAGAAAATCGCAATCGATCGCAATAGACCGTTCGTAAATTACAAGTGCCAACCATTCGCAAATATGAAATGTTTTCTTTTTAATTTAAACATTTAATGTAGAAAATTCAAAATATTTTATTTAACGTTTACAAAAATAAATAAAAAAAATTCATTTTAAAAAATAAAATCATAAATATAAAATATTTTACACTATGCAGTTAATGTAAAAATAATATGTACATTGTACATATACAGTAGGGTGGATTATTTTTGTATGGAGATTTTTGGATTTTAGATTTGCCAAAGTCCTAGGTCAAAAACTAAAAAAACTACCAACTACGGGTCGCGGGACCATTAAATTAAATTTTACTAAATTATAAATTAAATTTTACAAAGCCAGGGCTTTGGCAAATATCAGTTTTTAAAAGCGATCTACCCTAATATACAGTGCTGTGCAAAGAAATAGGTACAAGGCATATTTTGTATGAACTAGTCGAAATTCAGTAATTTCTCCTACTTGTTAGGATTGATATCTGAGAAATCTATGCATGCAATTATTTATTATTTTTAAATGCTAATATTTTCTGAAAATATGGAAAGGAAATAAGAACATTTGCAGGATTTAAGGATTGTGCAAAAATTAAGTGTGACAAATTTAATGCTATGCCTCAACCAGAAATCTATTAAGTACCTTTAAATACCTTTAAACATCAGTCATTCACAATTTATTTGATTTTTAATCGCGTTTTTTGCTTTTTTTCTTTAATATTTTTGTTTTGTTTTTGAAAATGACTGTCCGGATTAAGCGAAGTCCAGTTTAATGGGATCCCGATTATTAAGGTTTGAATGCAATGAATTAATGATTATTGCAGAGGCAATTCGTGAAAATTATTGAACCAATCATCATGGGACTATTTTTAAAATAAATTTACGTCATTTTGATGGAAGAAAATGGAAATAAAATTGGGTGTTCAGCAAACATCTTGATCAATATTCCCGATTTTTTTAGCTTTCGTAATACTAAAGATATGGTTTTGAAACTTTCTATTTTTATATTATGTATTTTGAATTTTCAGCATTTTTGGCCAAATAAAATTTTTGGAAAAAGTTAACCCTTTAAGGTCCATACATTTTTAACATGATATTCAGATCTCAGACAATTCAAATGTACCAGTAAAACCAAGATTAATCATATTTTGAAATTAATTATTAATTTTTTTGGAAAACTTATGTTACATTTATGTAACCGATTCGCCACTGATATGTGATTAATTCAGTTTAACAGTTTTATTTTATTGTTTAATTATTTAAGTTACTTATTGTTGTTTTTAGTCGTCGTTTCAACACAATGTAAGCAATAAATTTAACCACAATTAATTGAAGCATCATCAATCCAATATCATATTCATAATTATCGAGTTTCATACGAAATGCTGTGAGAATCTTTTTGGGACTTTCATATGGGCAATACATTTCGCTTACAGGACATTCCATTTTTGATCGATTATAATCGTAAACTGATAATGATAAAGCTTCTATTTCATGCCTAAATACAGAAAAATTTACCAAAAAGCTCATAATTTTTGGCATATCTTTGGGCAATGCAAACACTCCACTAAATATTGCTTGTACTGATGAGAAAATAGAACTACAAAATATTCCATTTACTGGATCTAGAAGTGTTCCAAATACTTGACCACAGCCATCGGCAATTAATGCAATTAACATGTAAGCTAAAATAAATCTAAAATAACGATGTGTTTCCAGTGATTGTTCTGTTATTAGATAAGTGATCGATGAAACTACTGTCGCAAACAGCATATGTATGGGTGTAGAGACTATTAGATTGGCCATGAAGTATGTTCGTAACTTGTACCAATTATTGAATGTCTCTTTTTTAATTATTCCAATTTCAAGTGGAAATGTTAGAATTGACGGCATCATCGTTGCATACCATATGTACATTATACCTGCTTGAAACATCAATACATTGACTATAGATTTTTTTGCATTGCTGCCTGAATCACCAAATGTAAGACTAACCAAGATAGCCCACATAATGTGTATGATTAACTTTAAATGTGTAAATGTCCAATCTCTAAAGTAATAAATAATGTAACGTTCAATTAATATCCACAATTTCCTGAATTCCGATGGAATTTGATCGTTTAAACTTATAATTGATTCATTGGTATCGCGATTCGTAGAAATTGCCGAAAGGCGCCATTCATTATTTTTTGATGCCGCTGAGAGCTCGGTTCTAAAATCTCCATATTCATCAGTTGCTACATCTAATAAAAAATCCGCAGCATTATGATATTTTGGACATTGAAATCCATTAAAACTAAGATAAGGCACCGTATTGTCGGGTGATCCTTGATAAATACATTCCCCTTTGGACACTAGATAAATGTGATCAAACATTTCATATATAGATCCGGAAGGTTGATGCACAGTACACACAATTGTATGTCCCCTTTCTGTCAAGTCTTTTAACAATTTTACACAATAGATTGCCGATGAACTGTCCAGCCCTGTAGTTGGTTCATCCAAAAACAATACAGGCGGATTGTCAATAAGTTCGAGAGCAATTGATAATCGTTTTCTTTCGCCACCAGATAATATTGCACATTTGCTTTCTTTTACATGTAACATCTTCAACACACTTAGAATATGGTCAATTATCATTTGTTTTTTCTCTAATCCAACATCGAAAATTTTGAGATTTGCTGCCAGTATCATTGTTTCTTGTACGGTAAACGTTGCATATAAATGATCATCTTTAAGTATATAACTGCATTGCTTTCGATAATTTTTACCAATTTGATCATTACAATCAACATTATTGAAACTAACATTTCCTTTAACTCCTTTTTGAATAAATCCTGTCAGTATATTTAGTAATGTTGACTTTCCTGCACCCGATGGTCCCATAATTGCGGTCAATTCTCTAGATCGAAATTCACCCGATATTCTCTTTAGAATATCTTTTTGTTGATTGTTTTTCACTTTTACCGAATAAGTCACATCGGTAAATTTAATTTCCATGTCGGATGACGATTTCACTATAATTGTCTGTACAAATTTAAATTATCAATTTTACCGACATTTAAAAATTACTATATCAAGAGATTATTAGCATGTGCGTACTAAATAGTGACCAGACTAGTTTATACTGCCAGTAGATCTAATATAATATTTATAAAAATTTATATAAATGGTATGAGCGTCTGTAGTAGGAAACTATACAGACACGTAGGTAGTTATGATGTTAATCAAAGGCCTGTGTAATATAACACCATACTCGTTCAGTTATCATTAAAGCGGTTTTATAGAAGAGACGTATGAAAAGTAGGGGGAAAAACTATCATAACATTTGAAGATCGAAACGACGGCCAACAGCTATCATAACTCACCAATACACTTAATGTAGGGGAGGCTGTGGTACAGGGTTCACTTAATTTGAACGTACTATAGAATTAGGTGAAAAAACGGTGCTGTTACATGTAAAAGTTGGTGGTTACAAGATAATAGAAGTAAAATTAGTGTAAACAATCACAAAAACTATGCGATAACGGCTATGGCATTAGACATTGCCACCAGTGGTGTTTCGCAACCAAAAGTAACCTAACGTCATAACAATGTTAAACACATTTGTTTAGAAACCCTTGCAAGGTGCGCTTCTATGGTATATTTCGTCTATGTCTATAGCACACAAATTAATTAATATATACGAAAGTGACCTTTTATTTCTTTTGACTGAGGAGTATATTACTATTAGTAACCCCTACATTTTAACAAAAATTTAATTTTAATTTAAACAAATTAAAACACATTGCACCTTGCACGTAATAAATTTTAAAACTGTTTCATCACCATTTTATAATATGTGGGAATTTCTTTTATTAATTTTGCCACTGCAAGAGTTTTCCCCTCTCATTGCTTTCGCAGCCACGGCTAAAAGATAATGAAATTGTAAATATTTTTTTGACCTATAAAGTCAAGAATATTTATTTACCACAATTCAATCAGAATATAAATAACAAATAAATACTGAGGCAGAATGACATTTCACGATAGTAATAAATATGTACTAGATTAACAAAGAAAAACGTAGTCTCAATTGTGTAGTGTTCCCAATTAAAAAAAATTCTATTTTTCAGTTTAAAGTATTTGGGGAGTATGGATATTTTGGAAAGTATAAAAGCTTTGAAGGGGTATAATACTTCCCAAAAGAGTATAGATGGCTAGCTTAACTTAAACTTCTACTTGATTCCTTAAAAATTTATATGACAATAAATATAGAGACTACAAAAATGAAGATTTCATTCATATGCCAAAAAGTTCCACGACATACCGTTATGGCCCCTGCAATCAATTTTATGCTATTTCTAGGGTTTTTAATCATTTACCTAAAAAATTTGAGCCAAATAGCCCAATGACAGATGACAGCAAATCGCAATCGTTCGCAAGTGCCAACCATTCCGCAACTGACATAATTTATCGCAAATGTTGTCACGTGACATTCGGAATTCGGAAACGTAGGTACTATATACTAGAGATGGGCGAAATCGGTCTTTTTACTGATTCGTTTTAAATGATTGAGAAAAATGATTCGGTCATTTCGTTCATTTGACTCTATTTAGCAACAGAGAGAATTTGAGC
>JANSTT010023679.1:0-39453 GCA_026745375.1 Platyura marginata | reverse complement strand
ATTAGGTATAACTATATGTGGGAATTCGGTTAATAAAGATCAATTACCTACACCCTAATCTAATTGTAAAGCATTAAAGTAACAGAGCGAGAGAGTATATACGTTTATTGTATTAATTTTTAAGAAGCTTTAATCTAGATTTTGTCATTGACACAATTTTATGGAATTTCTTTGATTTACTTGGTGCACATGACTTATTTTTACCACTGCACACTATATGTACTAAATTTCCACTAAAATTTATATTATAGAATAGGTAATCTACTTGTATATAGTGTAAAACTATATACTATAGACAGAGCGAAATACTTTTATTGCCGCCATTTTATGGTTTTATTTATCTAATAAAATTGATTTAACAACCGAAGTGCTTTTAAGTCAAGTGAAATTGGGTATAATTTGATTTCGTCTCTTCCTCTTAATATTATGGGTGAATGGTGAAATGGGTGCAGTAAATTATGGTTATACCATGATCAATTTTGCAGCGGTGAACTTCTCGTATTACCACCAAAAGAGAAATATTATCGTAAAATAAATCAAAATTGTTTTGGGAAATTCGGTTTCTTATCTATATATTAATTATATTTAATGTGTATCGGATCTATGGTATTATAGTGCTGACCTTTAAAAATATCCTTTTCTATTATGTATTCAGATATGCCTATACGTCTATACTTACTAACCATCTCCTAAAATCTAAATTACACAACCTCTAACGATTATTAAGACATTATTTAGCATAAATTCCCTATACTTCAATTATAAAACCACCCACCATCATCCATACATTATGTATATATTGAGCTTTACCTAATTTAATATCACACAACAGCACTGCCCCAGGTCCCCAGCATATTGTTCGAAAAAGTTTTCCATTTCGACTCTATAAGCTTTATCGGGGAGGTAATAAGTTGCTCAGTTTTGGAAGAGCAAGACGGGGAAAAAAGGCCATATCATCAGCAAAGCTTATACTCTTGAAAGCTTTGCTTGTGATATAAATTTCCTTTTCTATCATGGGGAATTTGAAAGTTTATTGAATGGAGAAGAATTATGCGCAGAAATAGTGAAAAATTGAAATGTGAACGGAAAAGCTTTTTCTATATTATATTGTTGGTGTTTGGTGTATTTATGGGGAAGTGGGAAATGAAGAGGCGTATGATATGAGTATTTAAATTTGTCTTAAGTATTTTTATTATTATAATTTTAACATAAGAAATGGTAGATATATATATTAGAATTAGAGAAACAGAGATAAACAATTGAGTGGTTCACTGCCAGAGTTGCCTAACCAACAATTACTCTAAAATGAGATATTTATGTTCAAACTTGGACACGATTTTAAAAATAACGACTTAACGGATCACAATAATATCTCCTTCTGCCATGTTGTAGGAACTACTTAGTGTATGAAAATTAGTTAATTAAAAAATATACTTAACCCAGAAGTGCCTTATAAGCATATTTTTGTTGAATAGGCAACTTAGGCTCACAACACTTTTTGCTAGCAATTACTGCCTAACATTTAAACTAAATGCCAGCATTATTGGAGGCAATTTCAAATAATAAACAAGTTTGGCACAACAAGAAATTACATTTATAATCATGTTATGCAGAAATCAGTGAATACCAAATTTTGTGGGTTAGGGAACTCTGGCAGTGATCCACTCAATTAAAAAGAAGGTAAAAAAAATTAATTAATCCAAACAATATAAAAAGCAAAGTTACGGAGTTTAAAATAACTCAAAGCATTTCTACTTACTAGACTCTTACTAGAGGGTGACACTTTGTCTAATGCTAATAATAGGAATTAAATTTTACACAGTGATGCAATGAACGGAAAACGAGCCTCTGCTCGTAGTAGAATATTTAGTTTTTTTTAATTGTTACACGAAAATGATGAAAGCTCTGAAAACATAAAAGTTTCATTATTACCGCCGTCTATATT
Organism: Platyura marginata; assembly: GCA_026745375.1. Classification (NCBI taxonomy): domain Eukaryota; kingdom Metazoa; phylum Arthropoda; class Insecta; order Diptera; family Keroplatidae; genus Platyura; species Platyura marginata. Next base: position 37,508 of record JANSTT010023679.1, on the reverse strand, counting down.
AGCATATTTTAGGATATATTAGCATATTTATTAGCTTCTAGGAGTAGCTCCTCCACGGATTTCTTCTCTAAATCTCAGCTCCTTGTACTCTCAAATTAATATATTTTTTAAAGAACATTTTAGACTGTCTGTGATACTGACATTTTCTCATCTAGAAATTCTAATCAATTTCCGTTCTATCATTTATTATTGTCTGATGGACTCTTCATGACAGTCCAATTGTTGGTTCTGGTCCATTTGTGAAATCAAAAGCAGATCTTAGGTTGGGTTATTTTATTTGAATAATTGCATAGTTTAGTAATGAGGATTTTGGATAAAGAAGATAAAGTTTTGAGGGATAAGATGAATTATAAGATAGGAATTAGGAAATATTCATATGAATGCTGAGTAAAGGCAGCTACATACAGGCCACTAAAGTACCCAAAGATATCTCCCCTTGGCCAACCGAAGGGAGTAGACCTGCTTTACGTTCGGTGGAAGCGAATTCGACACTCTGGTACCGTGGTCAGTAGTGGACCTGCTCAAGTGCAACGAAGATTGGGGTTGAGAAATCGAAATACTATCGTTCTAGAATAAAAAATAAAAAATACTCTTTAGATATACGTAGGAACTTATGTAGGTATGTAAATTCAAGATTCAAGTATTATTATCTGAGGGGCTATTTATTAGGGTAGATCGTTTTATATGAAAAAAAACTTGTCTTTTTTAATGACGCTATAGTGCGACAAAGTTGCGAAATAATATTTAGAAAAATATAAGAATTTTTCTCAAATTTTCAAAGAGTCTCAATTGAAAGTTTTGAGAAAATCAGTTGGTTGTAAATTGGATGACTTGTGAATTTCCTATAAGATTCATCAGTTTTTGCAAGGCAAGAAAGAAAAAATTTTGAAATAAAAAAAAACAAAGTTTTCCGATATCACTATACGCTTTTCCCGAACTAAATAGCGATATCGATTTCAATATAAGTGAATTTCGATCCGCCCTACTATTTATCTCCGCGCATAATGGAATCATAAAACTAAAAACGACACGGAATGTAGGGAGAAATCTAGTCTGTGCCACGTATCCTATGAGATGATTGACATGCAAATATGTACGTATACAAAAATATCAATTTTAATTTTAATCGAAAATCGAAAAACCAAATTTATTTAGGTCAACAAAAATTTCAATTAAAAATAAATTATAGAAAGACAAAAAAAATAAATTTCCATTTCATAAAACACAAATAAAATTCCACAATTATTGCAGACCCGTCCTTGCGTATTTATAGTGGCGTAGCGGTTCATTTTCAAAGACAATAGAGATGCAATTTTTCAACATCAAACATATCTTTTGTAACACAGTTCAGTTAACCAAAAGCTTATACCACCGACGATTCGCTTTTGTTTGAGCTTTTTATTTGTACGTATAGCGGCCAGCCAAAGTGTCCATCGATGCATGACAATTTACTATTTGGATTTGAATTTTAATCTCTTTATTTTAGTTGTCGTCCGAACGATTTACATGGATTTATTATAAAATATCCGTTTAGAGAAGGATTTATGATGCAAAGAATAAATTACTTTTTGAAATACACCTAGATAGTTCTAGATAATGACAAAAGATTATCCTTGTAGGTCTTTCCATGAATTAAATATATACATAGTAAAATTCCTACAAGTAGGAGGGGGACTAAATTAATTTTTTCCTACTTTAAAATAGGACTTTTTTTTATGAGGTGAATAAATTTCTTATTTGTAGGATGGTTTCCTGTAAAATGAATTGTTTCCATTATTCGGACAACAAATTTTTCTCACCTGGCTTGAATTATCAGAAACAAAATGGAGACCACTATCAATCGTAGGATCGGCAGAAAACAATGTAAAAAACATGATGTCAATTGAAATTTTTTTTTAAAATCGGTAAATTCAAATTAAGGCTCGACAATGTATACATCGAACAATGTATACATCGAACAATGTATAGATGCCTGGTGTATTGCATCTTTTGTATTGATTTTGAATTTTTCAAAAAGAATTTTTATTTTTTGATCGGAATTTAAGCCATTTTCAGGCCTTCCCTAGTAAATGTGTTGAGATATCACTTAAAATGTTCACAAAATAATTAAATACATTGGAATTATTAATTTTAAGATGAAATTTATAGAATCCGGGAAAAAAAATTTTCGTTCGGATTTTCCCAATTTTTCCATGCATATCCCTAAGATTTTCGATAGAACTTCATATCTTCTAAACTACGAAACCATTGTTCGGGAAACTTTTTTCTTTTTAGGGATAGGTACTTTGAATATCAGAGAAAAAATATTTGGCCGATCGTCCATGGATATGGTCAGCTATTTCCATAGAAAACCGATTCATTAACATAACATCAGTAAAAGATTTTTTTAAAATCGTAGGATTGGAATTTAGCCTCCAGGCTACATGCAAATTAAAGCTGAGGCTTGTAGAAATCCAACGAACTATAGTTGCCTGGTCTATCTGGTCGTTTAGTATTTATTTTGAATTTTTCAATATGAAAGTTGATTTTTTGGTTGGAATTTATGGCGTTTTCAGGTGTTCTAGAGTAAATATTTAGAGATACATGTAAAATTCTATATAAATCACTTAAAATGTGTTGCCAATCTTTTTCTAATACATTGTCGAAATTGTCGATGGTCAAGACTACCAATTTTCAATATAATATTCACATGTTAGGTGAGATTTTCTTTTTTGATTTAAATCAGCGCTGTTCACCAATTTTATTTAAAAATAGCTTGATGGACCAAGTATACTCTAATATTCTTTAAATATTTTTAAAATTTCTTCCGGGGTGTTTTATAAATAAATTTAATATACCGGTAGCCCTACAACACGGTTTCAATTTAACACGATAAGAAAATTACGGACATTCTCGTGTAATTATAGCATTATTTCACTATAATATGATAAGAAAGTTGCAAAATGTCTCGTATAACACGGTAGTTCTACTATAGTCGTATACAACACGAAATTATGTTGCAATCTAGGTATCTACCGTGTTATAGGAGGGATACCTGTACTTCATATCTGAAATATTAAGTATTTCTTAAGCAGTAGCAGCGAGTAAAATATACAGAGATAGAGAGAGAGAGATAGACAGAGAGAGTAAAAAATAAAAGAGAATTCTCATCGAAAGTACACGCCGCAGAGGGCACAGCATAAATAAGCATTCTTATTAAAAATTGTCCCGCTGAAACACAGAACCTAGTAAATATATAGAAGATTCAAGGGGCGCCAGTTGGACAGCGCTGATTTAGATAGTCCAGCCTTCAACATCAGTACAATGCTATAACGGATAATTTGAAATGACATATACTTATCCATCTCTAATACCTACATATATAGAGTATAGAAAATGAAAGATTAATGATAACAATTAATAAATGAATTATCCTAACTTCAAATTAGATAAATAACATCGATAAATTATAATTTAAGTACGAACAATCGTCTAATTTGTAATTACCATCATTTATTTGGTCAATATAACTAAGGCACTTTATTATGGTGAATTTAAATAAAGCCCCCCCCCCCCGTACTTTATTGTACCGACATAGATACCTACTATGTATATGAATTTCCATTTTTACATTATCCTTTATCATCCTGCATTATAATACAGTATCCGTTCACTAGAGACTATTGTTAAATTAAAAAGTAAAAACTATTTGCTTTAAGGATTTTAAACATAAATATAATAACTATACACAATCGAAACAAACATCGTCTCAGTATAATGCATCTAAATGCAGCAAAATGCAATTTTATTATGTTTTATGTTCAAATATTTATCGTGCACAATTTTTTAATAATAAAAAAAAAAGAAAATGTAAAAACTTTGGAGTAATTATTTTTCCAGGATTAATTTAACAAAAAAAAAAAAAAAACATTATCATCATGGATCGTCGTACTATACTGCACTTACTATAGGATGTACGTATAGCTTGTGTATGTATATTAGGGTGGATCATTTTTAAAAAACTTAGATTTGCCCAAAGCTCTGGGGCGAAAAACTTGTGTAATTGCCTGAAAATCTTATTTTTAAAATTGTGTCCAAAACAAATTATATTTGATAGTCCCGCGACCCGTTTAAAGGTCAAAATTTTGTAGTTTTTTCAGTTTTGGACTTTAACGAATAATTTTAGCTGAGTTTGATGTAAAATAATCTGCAAACTTAAGCATTTCTTTGAATAACTATAAAGAATATATATTTTTTAAGAGTAACACAACTTTTCCGCCCCCAGGGCAAATCTCTATACAAAAAAAAAATCCACCCTAATGTATATGTATTTATTAATAACAATTAAAGAAGTTTTTTATAAAAATCTAGACTAGAATAATCAATAAATCGACCAACAACCGGTTTTGGTAATAATTTTTATGGTAAGGTAATAAAAAATCCTGTTTGTCGGAGTTTCAATGAAAAAAATATCTCGAAACGTTGAAAAGTTTACATAAAAAGGATTTCCCATCGATACCCTTCGTTATAAAACTGGGAATAAAGAACGAATGAGAGATATAAGAAAACTACAGCCATTTCTTATTGCCTCACATATTTTTGTCCTTGGACGTTCCTTTGTTGCTCCAATTTCCAATATAACCAGCAATATAACTATCTCTGTCTGAGTATAAATTAGGGAATGTGAAGAAAAACGACGGGGAAAAGTTGGAGCATTTAGGGAAGTCAATGTATGGGCGACACTTTTTCTCACATTAATCTAAGTGAAATGGAACATTTCCCTAAATGCCCCTACTTTGTGTATTTTTCATAATGAGCATGCGCCCCAAAGGGACGGTTTACTTGAAACAACATAATAACGTATATGGGTGTGTCTCTTTCGTTTTATGAATGGAAAGAAAAGCTCTAAAGAAAATGCGTCGAATTCTGTTTACCTACTGATGGAACTGATATTTCTTAATATGATAAATTGAAAGACATTTTACTATATCTTGAAAATGTGTATAAATATTTAGAATTTTTTATTGACTTTCTTAACACATTCCACGTCATTCATTTATGTGTATTATTACAGTAGTAGATTATCGCAGGAGGCCACGTCATATACATACTAAATACATGTATAATGAAATTCACATTTGACTTATGGATGACGCTACATAGAAATATAATTGGCCAGTAGCTTCTAGCATTTGAAAAACGTTGGTTCTCGGAAATATTTAGTATATTGAACAGAAATGATTAAAAACTCTAGAATTGACATCAAATTGATTGCAGCGCCACAATGGTAGGTCGTGGAATTTTTTGTTCTATTAATGGATTCTTCATTTTTTTATTCTCTATCATTTTTGTCATGTTCATTTTTTCTGTAATCCAAATATTTTTTGAGTAAATAATCATTTACACTAAAACACTAAAAATTACATAAAATTGATTGCAACGTCACAGACTCCTCTATATTTTGTCCGATTTGCTCCAAAAACAATAGAGATCTTACTGTGGAACTACGTAATAAACCAAAATCTTAATCACGAACGAATAGATATAAAAAAAACGTGGGGGCCACATCATTAATACATCGATGGCTTATATTCAATACCCGTTAACTCATTTTTATGTACTTTTCAGGAGACAGTAAAAACTAAAGTTGTTTTGTACAGTGCTAATGTTAGCGGATGGTCAAACATTGGAAACAAACAAACAAACTTTTTGTTACGATAGGTGCAGGGTTGCATAAACATCAATTTTATGCAATAAAAAAAAACGGTAAAAATAAGATAGCGAGTTTTGTATGTAGTATATAAGCCATTGATATGTATGACACGTAAAAATTTACTAGTAGTCATTTATTATTATGGAAAGTGCATTACTAGTACAGTATAAGTTCATTAATTCAGACCCCATTAATCTGGATTTCCCTTAATCCGGACAGGCATTTAAAAAAATAAAGAAAAAAAAACGCGATTAAAAATGTGAAAATCTTGCAAACTACACATTTATCGGGCTTCTGTTGTTCTGGTGAGAGAGTGAGTATTGGTTTTTTTGAGAGAGTAAGTTACTTTTACCTTCATTGTCAATTGGTCGCTTGTTTTATCATTCACTTCTTGTTACGCGATAATTGTATTTATTATGTGATTTAAGTAATAAGTGATACAGTGCCGGTTGTTTTAACTATTCCATTGCTCATTTTTTATGCAATTTGTTTTAATCCGAACTTTCATTAATGCCCTAATCAACGAGGTTCCACTGTACTATAAAAGTTATTTCTAGGCCAGAAACCAATAAATTCTAATATATTTCCTATTGGACTCTGGGGGTATTTATATCAAAATCAATTTAGCACTCAATGTGTTAAAAGAGCATTACTCTCTTATGTATGTGTATTTTTCTCAATAAATTCAAATATGTTAACCTTTAAAATACGGAGCCTATTTTTGAAACATACGTACCGAGTAGTGTAACTAGAGTCCCCCACGCAAAAAGTTTATTCTTTTTAGTAGTATTAGTAAATTCAAATTAGATTAATTAATTAATTTCGTATTATTTATTTTAATTTTAGTTTTAATCACAAAAATTGCACTACCTGGAAAAAGAACGAAAACAAAACATTATTTCATACAAAAAACAATTTTTAATTTAAATGTCCCCCACTCCGTATTTAAATGTTTAAAGTCATAAATATGTATTAATTGAAATTGAAATTGGCATCTTATCCTATGATAATTGTTTTTTTTTCAAAAACGGCTAATTACTTTTAAAATTTGCCGCGATAAACGATCATGTGCCATCTACATCTCAAATCGAAAACTAAGTTGACAGTTGATTTTTAAAATTTGGTTTTTTATCTTTTGTACCAACTCAATTTCTATTACATAACAGCATTTCTGTTCCAGACTATTGAGTTTTTTTTCCATAAAGTATTTATATAATTTATTATCATTGTCATTTAAACAACAACAACAAATAATGGGGGAACCATCAGGACTATCGAATTCTGAAGTGACGGCTTTATGCAAACCCACCGATCCAGCAACAAAAGTTTGTCAAGGTCAATTTGTATGGAGTCTTTATTTTACAAAAAATGTTATTAATTCCAGGATTATATCATGCAACAAACAATGTACCGAATAAAAGATCCACGTATTTCATTGCCATTTTATACCGAAGTGTTGGGCATGACTTTGTTGCAAAAATTAGATTTTCCCGCAATGAAATTCTCTCTGTATTTTATGGGCTATGAAAATCCCGATGACATTCCAACAACGACACCCGAACGAAATGCCTGGACATTTAGTCGTAAAGCTACCATTGAATTGACCCAGTAAGTTTCAATTTGAAAACGGGGGCGATAGGGATGATTAGAGATATGAGATAAAAATCAATAAAATTTTTATAGTAATTGGGGTACCGAATCGGATCCGGATCAAAAGTATCATAATGGCAATTCGGATCCCAGGGGTTTTGGACATATTGGATTAAATGTGCCGGATGTTCAAGCGGCATGTGATCGTTTTGAACAATTTGGTGTAAAATTTGTGAAACGTCCGAATGATGGAACAATGAAGGGAATTGCATTCATTACGGATCCCGATGGCTATTGGATTGAAATTTTCGATACAAACGTTTTGTCAAAGTAATTCTTGTGCCACACAACAAGCACCGAACCAAATCAAGAGACTACTACTATTATTACTATTATTAATGTATTTTTGTACCATGGCCACCATATTTGTTTTAATCGAAGTTCTCTTTTTATTCTTGTATGTACACACTAATGATGTTTCCTGCGGGAAGTATAATATAAATTTTATTTTATTTTTGTAAATTATACTTGTACATTATTAAGTCTATTTGATTTATATTGTCTTAAATGATATTTTTGGTGTTTTCGATGAGGTCAAGAGATTAAGAGAAATGGAAGACGTCTAATGTTTTTTTTCTTCTAACCAAATGGAAGACAACAAAAAAAAACTTCGTCGGAGGTCTGAAATGGTATCAATTTTAGTTGGGCACACAACGTAAATGGCATTCCTAACTCGTGCTTGGCGTTTCTTGATATTTCAGTGTCTGTCTGTCTTTGAATCGGATCATTTTTAATATAACTCAGATGGATCTCTATCTCAATACCTCTTGTGAGGATTTTAGTGACAATTTTGATGATCTCAATGTCGATTTAGTTGCTATTCATACTTGTTCCATAAGAAATGTTCTGGTTCCTAACATTAAGAGGACTCAAGGAATCGTTATTCTTTAGCATACTGCTTGAATGTGATTTCTCAGCTAGACAAATTTGAGACTCCATGAATGCGTTTTATCTCGAAATGATTTTTGGTACCTTCATGTTCCTGGTAAACCCAAGCAAAAAATACTACCCTTTCCAAGGCAAGCAAGGCACTGAGATTGATTCTTAGTAGAGGTCCGTAGATTGTGTTGTTGTAGCGACTTAAGACTATCAGCCTGGCTGCGTTACTAATCCCAGGAACACTGCTACCATAATTGGATTTACCCAGAGATTCCTCTGGTTGCCAGGTCAGGTTATGTTATGAGGGGACTCGGAGAATGCAAACTCTCCCACCAAGGACAATTACAACTCAATCTCGACCTACCGTCATAACATTGGTCTACCTAAGGAGTTCTCTGAGGACTAGACAACAGGTTTTTGCAACCATTCATCTCACTCTTGCAACTCTTTGCTATTCACTTCCTCCTATATTGCGAGTTTTTGCAGAGAACATTTTGTGCACTCGTAGAAGTCTTGAAAAATGTTGTTACTCTCTATATTTGACGCCACAGAAATGGTTAGTCAGTGCATTTTTAGCCTTGCCATGCTTCCATTTCTACCAATTCATGCAGATCCCAGTAATTTTAAGAGTTTAATATAGAGATGATCGTTTTCTGGACAATGTTCTAGTCTTCTTAGAACGGAAGCGAAGAAAAAAACCACAGTGGTATTGATTTTTCGTATGCTTCTTATATTCTAATATTTATAAATTCCATTATGTAATTAAAATATGTTTTATGCTGATTATGCGCTTGGGCTAGCGTATTTAGAATACAAAAAAAAAAAAAATGAAATAAAACAATACAAACCACAAACGTGCCTAAATATAAATTAGATCAATCGACAGTATAGCCATTTTTTTTCCTTCCTTGTCCTTGTCCTTGCCTTAATCATCAGAATCCGACGAATTAGATTCAGACAGACGCAAATCTTCATCAAGAAGTAATGCTGGCAATGAACCGCCCCCAACACCACCGCCAACACTAACACTGCTAGACGTTCCATGCATACTATTACCAAGGCTTTGATGATGATGACTACTATGGTGATGGGATTTTGTCGGTACCTTAGCACCATCATCCGAGTCCGATCCACTGCCAGACGATTCTGAATCCGACGATGAATCAGACGAACTAAGTAAACCGACATCGTTATTCAGTTGATGATTCAGTTGTTGATTCTGATTCTGATTCTGCTGCAGCATATTAGAATGATGATTATGATTACTGTGATTGTTGCTAGAATTGCCACTGTTATGATGATGGCTGCTGCTGCTGCTGCTGCTATGATGATGATGATGACTGCTACCGGTGCTACTGTGCTGATGATTACCGAGTCCGGATGACATTGGCATATGATTGTTCATTATCGATGATTGCACAGAATTAATATGTTGTTGTTGTTGTTGTAGCTGTTGCTGCTGTTGATGTTGGTGGTGTTGTTGTTGTTGTTGATGATGTAACTGCGATTGATAGTGTTGTTGTTGTTGTTGTTGGTGTTGCTGCTGTTGTTGGTGTTGCTGCTGTTGTTGGTGTTGCTGCTGCTGCTGGTGGTGGTGTTGTTGTTGTTGTTGCTGTTGCTGCTGCTGTTGCTGTTGATGATGATGATAAGGAGATGGCACCGAATTATTAGGCGCTAAATCATCATCCATTCCGATAAGTGGAATACTTGGCAATGTGGATTGATTATTATTGGCATTCCAACTGAAAATACAAATCAAATTCTGTGTAATTCAACATTTATCGAGTATAAGAATTAAAAAACAAAAACAAATGGAAAACTTACGCCGGAGCTTGCTGTGGACTCTTATGATGTGGATATGATGGTGATCCTTGTATTGGTGAATGTCTCTGTACAATTCCACCGAGAGCATTCTTTCGAACACCCGTTGATACTTTTGTTTTTGATACTGTTCTCTGTGTACTATTCTCTAGTGAAGCTCTGGCCGGTTGTTGCGATACCAGTGGTATTGTTTTATTGATGGTTTCACTGCGTGTCTTCTTCACTTGAATGTTGTGATTTAGTTTCTCTAATGTTATCTCTCCCGTTACCTTATCAATGATCAGTACACATTCTTTTGCATAGTTACGTTGATTTCCTTTGAAAACGGTTTTAGGCACTCCCGATGAATCTGCGGAACCAAAAAAAAAAAAAATGGAAATTCTGATAATATAATGGTGAAAGGGACCCCTTGTGTTCCCCACATATTTGGTAAGATTTAAAAAATAATTTAATAGAGAATAATTGTAATAACTGAGTGTACATGAAATATTAGTCACCTTGACCTATTTAATGGAATTAAATCTACACGCTGCGATTATTTACTAAAATTGGCAAATAAATTTTACTGAGAAAAATGAAGCAATAAAAAAAACTTTACATAAATATGCTCTAGGAAATTTACCTAAATGTGGCACAGTTACTGTAACTTGATTGTTTGAACTAACATCTAGGGTGGCAACTTTTGACAAATCAACGCTGGCTGGTTTAAAATCATCTAAAAAAAAAAAAAATCAAAGATATTAGCAAATTAAATCGAATAATTAATCAAATAGTATTTGAACATACATTTTAATGTATGAAATGAAGTTGATGATCTGGAATTGGAACCACCAAATGTAGAGCCCAATTTCAATTCACGTACTTCACTACCCAAATTCAGTCTTTCATCCATATTATACTTTTGTTTTGAACACAACTACTTCCTATTATTCAACTCAATTGAATTCGTACGTGACGAAAAATAACATAATTTCTAGATTATAATTGCTGATTCTACAATATTCCTGCTAGCAATCATATTCGTAGTCGTACAAAACATATGGCAAGACCCAAAATCTTAAAACTTTCACAAAAACTAACCTCAAATAATTTTATTTGAATATAACAAATGGTATCTTTGCACATCCATTTACAATATAAAATTGACCAATTACTAATATTTATTTATACAAATCACTGATCCAATAAGTAAATGGAGATAATTTTACGAGAAAATCTTTCCAAATACAAATTTCGCTGCCACCATTTTTATGTGCAGAGTTTTTGATTGACACATCGATTCGATTTTTCCCCCAAATATAGTGGAAGAGAGATTGTCGTATTGGTCAATTGAATTATCTCGCTCTTACATTGAATTCACCTACGCACGCACACACTTATCTATATATAAACTTGACAAAATAAAGTCAAATTAAATTAATGCCCTTGAGTGGCAGGTTGCACTTTTTTTCTTTTTTTTCTATTGTTCCAAATCTATAAAATTAGGTCACTAATTCCAATAATCACAATTTGTAATTGATTCAATGATAGCCGATAATCGACATTTCAATAGATTAATTGTTTGTGATGTAGCAATGGCAATACTGACTTTATTAAAGACTTATCGGAGTGTTCAGGTGGTTTTGCATTTCTTTACCCTATATTTATATATTGTATGGATGATAACAAAATAAACACACACCAACACATACACATTTGACAACTGTTCGCTGATAAGAAAATATGGGAGTGTGTTCAATGCAATTTAATCAAAAATAATGGTATATGGGTTTGAATGCGTTGCCATTATAGCCGGTAATATACGTAAAGAGAGAAAAGGGCGGATATTAACGTCGCGACAAAAGTAAAGTGACAACCCGTCGCAATTCGTAATTTGCGTCTTAATTTTGTAATTAGTAATTTTTGAATATTGTTGCTACAAAATAAATAGTGAAGTGTTGTAATATTTGGAAACCGACATTAAAAAAATAAGGTATGTTTTCCTTTATTTATCCAATATTATGATTATGATATTGTTAACTTGTTAAAAATATGTTTAAGCTGCTCTTAAGTGGAGCTGATTTGAACTTGAACTTGGAATTAAAATTTAGCCGCACTGAATATTTGGTTTTTGTAAATATTTGGCAATTTTCGTTGTTTTGCGCAAATAATTTGATGTTTCTTTATTGTGGATTGTTTTTTGTATATATAAAACTAAAAATATACCGGAATCTTTATCGGAAAAGCGTACATGTTGCCGCTTGATGTAAAAAAATTCAAATTGTACACATGGCATCAGAAAAACAGAAAATAGAGTTGTAAAAATGGTGGCCGTTCTTGTTCCAGGAATCTTAGATTATAAAGGGGTGGGACCCCTTTCTTAATTTAAGTAGAAAACGCTTGATAAGAAACTGTATGACAAAAATTTTCGTTTTTACTCTCACTTGTTCAATTGCCGTATATGCCAATTTGTGTAGTCCTATTTGAATGCAACGAGAGGATGCATTGAGGGTTCCCAGAATGTATGCACTTTTAAAAACGTATCGAAAAAAATTCTGGATGCGTTGAGCTAGAGACTGCTGATGGGTGGTTATTGAAAATGAGCAAAATCCCCCCCATCCCATTGAACCCCTCCTATACAATTTTTTGTTTGTAAAAAACATGTTTTCTTGGGTTTCTTAGCAAAAATTTAAAAAAAACTATAAATACCAAAAAGCTTTAATTTTTTATTTTTTTGGATAAAACTGGATCAATGTCTATTTCTCGGAATGTACGGGGATCGATCCCCCCCCCAACTCCGGAAATATTTGGTATATTGTCTAATATCCTTAATAGGACCATATCTTTTATTTTATAAAATTAATTCATTAAACTTAATTAAGCCCTGCATTATTATCAAATTGTAAACAAATATTGCAATTTATCTTTTTATTCTTCAAGATTGTCAAAAAAATTAGAAAATTGCATGATTCCAATCAGCATTGAAAGACCCGTTTACTTTAAAAAGTGGCCCAACTCCAATAAGGCAAGCACATCATCTACTATCTTGGTGTCCTCACTGAATTTGTACCAATTTCATTTTCTATTTTTAAGACATTTTAGAAGGGGGACGGGGTTGGGATTTCGAGGCTAATGGCGGATTGTCCCCCCTGGTTGTAAAAATGGTTGGTTTTACAATGGTCATTCTTGTTCGACAATTTCACCTCTGCCTTATAAACGAAGGTCGGCGTGGAGAAGAAGTCCCAAAAGGAGTTACTGCTATCCATGAAATACAACATTCATCAAATGCTAAAGCTACATTTACATGGGTGGGCCGATTTGTTACAAATTTTTACCAATTGTGAAAACTGCGTTAATATTGGTAGAAAATTTACTGTTGGTAGTTTATTGGCAGCTAATTGGTAGACATTGGTCAATATTTACGGATCGACCAAACGTCTCGTCTACACGCTGCCTAATAAATGTGACTTCTTTACTAACAAATAGCAGTCACTCATTTAACTGTAGTCATAAAAAAACAATCTAGCGGCAGATTTTCTGGCTCCACATTTTTTTTATTTCGGCGTGAATGTCGTCTTTGAGTTGCTGAATGACTTTGCAATAGTTTAGATACAATTTGCCTACAAAAAGAAGTCTGGGTGACTAAATTCTTGATCATTGGGAGGTGTTGTGACAATTAAATTATGATAAAATTCAATTATTTTGATTCGTTGTAGTTGGACATCAACAGTGCAAATAATGTTCCATGGAATAAAATTTAAAAAAAAGTTTATTAGTCTTATTTGGTCCATCATCTATAGAACCATGGATGTGATTAGATACTAACTGGGTTGATACTCGTAAAAAAAAAGTCATCACAAAATTGGCTTTTGGTTTCGTTGAATTTTCCCTTTGTATAATAGTTTATTGATATTTTTCTATTTTTTTGGAAGGGAAGGGGTAATATTTTTTTTCTCACGAACCAGCCAACAAAAACAGCAAACTGTGGCCTCGATATCTGGGATATTAATGAACTAACTATATAGAATTTCATTACATAATGGTAACAATAATAATAGGTACCGTTTGGGGAAAATTGTTGCCAAAACAAATCATACACGTGTCAAATATGAGATATTTTCCAACTTTTTCCAATAAATTATTCTACGAATAATAATTATGTATGTAAGTACGATGAGAGACTATGTAATTGAATATCTGACAACAATAGATAGGATCACGGAGTTTTACATTTTTGACTTGAGGTTACCTGGATGTTATATTATTATTATTATAATGGCACGTGCCACATATTTCAGAATATAATCTCCGCAGATAGAAATATAGTATAGGTGCTCACTCACTGTACATACAAATTGGTTGAATGATCCCCCTTCCAATAGGGGGATTTAATTTGTAATTTGTATAGAAACTATTGTGTTTTGTTGTAATGCGTCAATCTTATCTATAGTCTTGATTATTGAGTATGATGCAGCATATGTAAGGCATGTGTTATACTGAAAGTATTTTAAAAATGTTGTTTGACTATTTAACTTTTTGCTTCCACCCACACATTGTAGTTGGAAATGCCGTGCCGTTAATTGTGTTACTGTTTGCAATTATTATTTTCCTATTATAGTGTTCCTCTTCCAGTAAAATATAATATTTAAGTTTATGTCCTTAAGGACAGTTGGTGAAAAAAAAATGATTCAATCAAATATTTTAAAAATGTTTTATCAACAAATTATCAATAATTTTTATCGTTTGAAAGGTTTTTGAAAGATTTTATTATAAACTTAAACCCCTTTGCCTACACATCAAATGAATGGCTCTTTGTCCATTGTCACAGTAGGTATGCGACAATAGGACTGACTGTACAACAACAACAACAACTAAAAAACCCCATTTTTTTTACTACATGTCAGCTACATATAACTTGTTTTTTTTTTTTTTTTGTATTATTATTTTCAAGTTGAGCCCCTTGATAAAATCTCGTTAAAACGTTTACCTTTTCCCTGTTTTCCATTGATGCATTAATACAAATCTAAGTAAATCCTAATGAATGGATTAACCATTGATCTTTTTCGATGGATTTTTGCTCTTTTGTTGGGATATTTTCAATTGTTATCCCGCTAACAGTGGCGTCGATTAAACATATTTCAATTTAGTATATCGATATCGACCTATCCAAGTAAGAATATTGATAAGTGCAAATACTCCTCATCATTAAAAATTTCTTATAGCACATGTACAATGTACATTGTACATGTAAGTAAGAAATATTGTTACATAGCTCGTCGCAACAAAAAAAAGCTCAGTGGTAGAGGCAGTGGCGAAGCGTGAGAATTATTGATTCCATCATCATGAGAGTATTTGTTACAGTGTACAGTGTGCACCTAATTTTGATATGAATGATTCATTTACTCGAAACGTAGTCGAAATATAAAAAAAAAAGAAATTGAGAACAATTATAGAGAATACAAAAATGAAAATTTCATTCATAGCTCAAAAAGTTGTACGACCTTCCGTTATGGCGCTGCAATCATTTTCATTGAATTTCTAGGGTTTTTAATCATTTACTCGAAAAGTATTTAGATTACAGAAAAAATGAATAGGACAAAAATGATAGAGAATAAAAAAATGAAGATTTCATTCATAGACTAAAAAGTTCCACGAAATACCGTTATGGCGCTGCAATCAATTTTATGTCATTTCCAGGGTTTTTAATCATTTGTATTCAATTTACCCAGTTATATTTATTGTACAGACAAAATAGAAACGGACAAAGTTGTAAATAATAAACAAATACTAATACGGGCATACTATAATCGGCGTAGCCAATTTTTCCTTCTTTACTGGTTTTACATATCTTTAGCATTAAGAAAGTTCAAAATTGTGTCACTTTAAAAAAAAACCGCCGAAAAAACGGTCAAGATGTTCGGTGGCTTACCAAATTTGCTTTCATCAAAATGACGTACGGTTTTTTTTAAATAGCCTAATGATGAAGGGATCAATAATTCGCACGAGTCGCCACTGGCTCACTGGCGATGTTAAGAAATGACATGAGTCATAGAGCCCCAAGACCGTGATATTCGTGGTTATCGTACCGGAATTGCCTTATCAACGAATTGGTACGTGAAATTTATGTGAATATATGTGGCCCATATGACTATTTGGAACATTTTACATTTCCATTAATTGAGAATAAAAATGCATCTGTCCAAAAATAAAAGAAAACATTTTAAATTTCATTTTTTTTAATTTTTTTTGGGGGAGGAATGAGTGATGATGTGTACCTCAATATGTTTGGTTTTGCAAATTAAGTAATGAATGTAATCAAACTCATCATAATTATTAATACCGAGAATATCAATTCAATATCAATTTCACCCAAGAATGAGCATTGTAGGTTTGTATCATCATCATTCTCAAAGTTCAGGGGGATGTTGCACAGAAAAAATTAATGACGCGTAACATAAAACGTTTAGACTTTTTAGCAGAAATATTAATTAAAATGGGTTTTTCTTTTATTTTGTAAATTTTAATTTTTTGTATTTAAAATTTTGTAAAATATTGTGGTCTTAGCAGGTTGATCATGAATTTCGTTTCATAAGAAAGTGCGAATGGTGATGGAACGAAAAATTGTCTTCATACTACCAATACCTTTAATTTCTCGTATAATTTATCTTGAGAAATTCTAGTAGTTTCTTATTGACTCTATTGAGTTAAATATTCCTTTTTAAAATCTATCAATATAGAATCTTAGTCACCCTAGTTCTATTTTGCCTTAAGGTAAAAAATGACATATTTGAGTTGAGAACAGATATTAATCTAATTTTTCACGCTCTACAAGATGCACAAATCCATTTTAGCCTATCTGTCTTGGAGGCCTATTTTAATTTTTAATTTTAACTCGTCTTAAGATTTAACTGAAGAGCGCGCCAATGAAATTCGTATTCCACAACGCGCCTCTTAACTCAAGAGTCACATTTTTTCCGGTCTTATGAGTCAAGAGCGCTAATAACTTGACATTTGTGTATATAGTGTTTTGGTATTTTATTTAAAATCCCGACTTTTTAAAAATGTACGAAGAACTCGGTTTGTTGGCTCTTTACGCACCTTTATTGGAATAGAAAAATGGCATACATGAAAGAATTGCGCAATCGCAGTAATTCTTTCGAACAATCTTTTACCAATTTCAATACCAATTTTAGGGTTGACAAGGAGAGAGTAAAAAATGTTATTGAAATGATGAGGCCTATGGTCATAACTATGATCATAACTAGTATTCCTTTTGAATTATAAGTTTGCATAGCATATGTAGGTACGATACGTTATTATACTTTTTTAATACTGAAGATATGGTTTTGAAACTTAGTATTTTTATATTATTTTAAATTTCCAGCTTTTTTTGCCAAATAAATTTTTTTGAAAAAGTTAACCCTTTAAGATCCATACATTTTGAACATGAAAGGGTTAACAAAAAAAATTTAAATTCAACTAAATTTATTCAGGGAGATATTCTTTATGTTTTCTGTCTATTAACATATTTTTAAATGATAACCATTTAAAGGCACCGTTTGCACCTTAAAGGGTTAATATTTTCTAAAAATTAAAAATTTACGAAAGCATTGACAATTAAATTCTGAGAATGATGAGTAGTTTTTAGACAATTTTTGGTTAACTCTTTCATGCTCGAAATGTAATTGACCTTTAAAGGTTAACTTTTTCAAAAAAAAATTATTTGGCAAAAAATGCTGGAAATTAAAAATAATATAAAAATAGAAAGTTTTAAAACCACATCTTCAGTATTAAAAAAGTTCAAAATTTTGTCTCTTTTTAAAAAAAACTCCGAAAAAACGATCTGGGTGAACATCCAATTTTTTTTTCCATTTTCTTCCATCAAAATGACGTTAGTTTTTTTTTTAAATAGTCCCATGATGATAGGATCAATAATTCTCAGGCTTCATCCCCAGACACCATGAAAAGGGGTCGATGTAAATTTTGTTCAACAGATATTAAAACCTCGTTCATATATACATACATGTTGTAAAAAATATGTTTGCAAAAGGCATTTTATTGTCAAATGTTGTGTGAAAAATGGATTTCTAAATATTACTATTATAAATTAATTACTAATTAAAAATGTCTTAACCTTGCTTGTTCTGAATATTTTCTTATTATTTAATTTTGTCGAGTCAAGACCTTCAACGTTATTTTAAATAAGGACCCTATGAAGGTTAAAAGCGCATTTTTTGGTGAAATAACTGAAATACAATGTTTTTATTTTTTTTAAATATTTTATTAATTTAAATTTAAACAATACTTATGAGAGCCATTTAAAAAAAAAATCAAACAAAAAAATTGGTTAATTTCTTGCTACTAAAATTTTCAAAATCGTTGGTTGTGCTGTATAATGTATAAAATATTTAAATAATTTCTATACACTGTTAAATTGTATCTATGTATTTATTTGGAGCTATGACTTGATACAATAATATTATTTTGTTTTTTTTCTTTTTTTTTGTTCTTTTTTCTTTTCTGTTTTCATTTAAAAGATATAAAGCTCTTAATAAGTTTATTTGGTGCATTTATTTACAAATATTTCATATTTTACTAATTTTTAATTTAATTTTTTAATTGTTTTTGTTTTTTTTTTAATTAATTTAATACAATTTTTAATATAAATATTTACATGCTACAATGAATCATAAATAAAAATGACTATTTATGTTAAAAAACGAGATAATGTTTGTTCTATTCTTAAATTAGCTAACAAAATTTGTGTTAATTTCTACATTTGTATAATACAAAAAAAAAACAAATGATTTGGTGATCACTGATCTAACAATGGTTTTTGCTATGCATTGGCCATATTTTATAATCTCGGTAAAATAAATAAAAATCGTATGTTGTGCTACGGCTGTAACCGAAACGTTTCCCAATCTAGATATTTCTCAGTTTTCCCTTTTAATCCTCCTTTCGATCCGGATGGTACATATATGTACCAAGCGCGCAGTTTTTATACTATTCGAAAGGCGGATCGAAAGGGTTAAGAATAATTTTTCAAAAAAATTTTCTTTTTTTTTCTTTCTTCTGATTGAGTCTTTTGCTATGTTATTTATTTATTTATTTGTAATCAAGACCAATGGCTTCTTTAAGAAAAATATTTACAAAGATCGGTTTGTACTAAAAGTGGCAAAAAAAAAAAAATCTCAAAATGTCAAGTATTTAACAGGGATCCGGGTTATTCGATTCTTGTTCTTTTTATGCGCTCTAAAATACCAAAGAACAGTGTGTTTCGCAATTTAATATACATATACGCATATACTACGTACCTACATACATATTCCGAACAATGAATACCGTATTTAGACTGGGCACATGTGTCCACAAATTGTACAATGAACAAAAAAGTCAAAAAATCCCGTCAATAATTCCTTGATGTGTCTGAATATTTTTATGATGGCCGTTCTAAATTGTCTTATTTGATTGATTGAAAAAGACTCAATTTTGATTGTTGATTCACAATTTTGCTGGTGCGACTTCATGTAATTGGTGATTGGTGACTGTCACTTTACACTTTATTAAAAGGCATTTCATGCAAGGTAAACCACAAAGTAAATCACCAAAAAATGACAGAATTAGGCGTCACTTTCGTAATTTTGTACAATTAATTTTTGTTTTTAAATATTTAGTAGGCATATGAGTCGGAATCATACTAGCATACAATAATAACTGTTAATTATTTCATTACACTCACAAATAGCCGCGACAGAAAAATAAAAACAAAAAAATCCGACTAAAAACAATTATTTTGACATTTCAACCGTGAAGTAAGCTGGCATGTTTAACCCTAAAACGCAAATTTTTTTAATAACAAAAACCCAAGAGTGAGTATACAATTGTTAAACTTAAAACTTAAAAAAATCAAAAATAGTAAAAAAAACTCCGGATGAAAGAGTTTATTGGTTTTTTTCTTGCTCTGCGGAGTCCAACTGACTCCGTTTTGTGCTTTAGGGTTAAAGTGATCACCATACATCAGAACAATCACTTTTTTAAATGATCACTTTTGAAAGTCACTAAAGTTACCAGTCAGCAATCTCACCTTACAATGTAGCCGCACTTGGTTAAGTTTTAGCTACAGCCATTTTGAATCAAATTAAAATGCCTCAATGTAGCTTCATTATTATTATTATTAATAGAACTTGCAACAATATTTTACATAAAAATATAAAACAAAAATAAATAATTAAAAAGAAAATAACAAATGAAAAAAAAGAAAAAAAAAAAAAAAACAATTTAAAATCATAAATGTTGATAATCGCTCATATCATAAATTGGCATCGAACCCATAACGCTGTGCAAATGTGAATAGGCAACGGCGGACAGCGGTGGCATTTGCGCTAAGTTTTTGCTACCTTGTGTCGGTATTAGACTATGTGCTATATTGCTATTATTTGTGGCCAGCAGATTACCGCCACTCACTTGTGGATTACTACTTAAGTTTAATTGCATACTATGTTGTTGCGTTGACTGGGGATTTGTCGCAGCAGCGTTCGTTTGCTGTTGTTGTATTGTACTACTACTGTGCATTATGTTTGGTGTGTCCATTTCGGAATCACTGGATGTGTCCAAGTGTTGTTTTTCCGAGCCGCCAATACTAAAACAAAAAAACAACAAGTATTTAAGTTAAGTGTTGGTAATAATTATCCAATTAAATTCTATTCAATATAGAATATTTAAAATGCCATCCCCTTGAGATAAGCGCACACCCTTCTCTTATACATGACATTAAATGCACTTATAGCCTCCCTATTTACAGTTGTACATATGTACATAGTAGGTAGGAATAGGAAGGTACTTACGATGATTTTGTTATTCAATTTCCCGAATAACACATTGCTTGAATACGCCTAACGGTTTTATATAGAGGTCCCCAGGGATCGATAATATTTTGGAGGAACAAAATAAAATGCTACAAAAATTAGTTTGGTATTTCCGGGATGGATGTTAAATTGTGGTTTGTTTTACATTGTGCTGACGTGTTGCGGAGATTTTTGTTTGTTTTTTGTTTTGTTTTAAATAAATTACGTAAAAGACAATTTTTTGACACAAACATTTCCTGTATGTCAAGATTTACGATTCAGAGTGAGGGTCCTTTTTGTTGATGCACTTTTAAAGATAATGGCACAAAGAGCGCGGCCTGCCTGCGACGATCTATCATTTTTTGACCGCGCGACAAAGCGTCACTTGTGCACACAGCACGCGGTTTGCCGCGGCGTTCAACGTGAGACCACCACGGTCAGATTTTCGAATGTATTGAAGTACAAAATATTGTTTGCCCGCGACGGTCTGTCAACAATTTATATTATTGTGATTGCAATGTTGGTAGAATTGAATGAATTTTTCGGTTCGGTTTACATTAGACGGTTTAGGTTGGAATGACATGCTCATGCGCAATTTAAGCAAAAGTTAATTTTGGCAAGAAAATCAATTCCATCTACATTATCTTTAAAATTAATTTTCGTTCTCATGTCAACAACGTTCAAGTGGATCGACCACCAACGCGGCCAATTAATCAAACTTATTCCCTGTTAAACATGCAAACAGTATTGTCACACGAGTTTATTACTGTTCGTACGTTGTGTTGCAGAAAATACTTTTAAGAATGGCACCCCCTAGACAAGTAATTTATTTGGAAAATTAGTAAAATAAATACGAAACTAAACGGATTAGTCTGTCTTCAATGGGAAATTCTTCTTTTTTTCGTGATATTGATTGAAAAAGATTTACGAAAAAAAAGAAAAGACTGAATTATAAAAACCATGAGAACAAAAACAAAAAAAAAAAAAAAAATTATTATCATATCGACGAGCAATGACATTCATTAATGTCCCCTGTTTCTATTATTTATTTTCTTCATTCAAACGGTACGACAGAGATAGTGAATGGCATCAGAAACGAGATGGTTGCAAACAAAAGTATCAGGTTTCAGCCACAATATGCCCTGTTTAAGTTTTTGTTTCTGTTTGTATGAGTGGTACTGTCTCTTCTCCATCTATCCATCCAACCAACCATGCTGTGTGTTATGTATTTACGACCCATGTGTATATATGGTGGTCTATATTAAACATCATGGTACTATCTCGACGAAAGCGCAAAATAAAAACAGGGTGATGATTAGGTTAGATAATTCGATTGAGATTCTTATCGAAAAATTTTTGTCAGGCAATGTAATTTGATTTGATAATAAATTTTTCTTTTCTTTTTTTTTTCTTTTTTTTTAAGTGAGGAAACGCTTTTCATGTAATTGCAATTTGAATGATCTTTTCGATATTAGGTGGACAAATTTGAATTGTAACATAATCACTTGATGTAGGTGGTTAGATTAGAAATCAGTTAAGTTTTTGATATCAAATTATCGAGAGTTAGTTTATAGAGGGGAAAAAAAGAGGGATATTAAATGTCCCTTGACGATAAATTAAACTATAAATATTATACATACTTAATCATTTCCTTGATATCTTGAAACAGTAAAAACGGTATCTGAATGCTGTAAGATTAAATTCTGTCTTAAATTTGATTCTTACATTTAATAAGATAAAGACAATAGACAACATATTTTCTGATGTATAAAATATTAAACGCACTCATTTACTACTGTCATCAAATGTCAATTAATGTAAACTTTAATACTTTTTCTTTTCCTCTCTAAATTGTAGTGGTTTTTTGGACGATCCAGATGAATTTAAACTTTCTGTTAAAATAAATGGGAAGATTTTTCTTTTGGCATCAGGTGTCGTCAAATATGTTTTCGCCAGATTCAAATGTTTTTTCATATTTTTATTATCATGATTCTTTTTGTTGGTCTTTCGGACATCGCGATTCTTTCCTTACACTTACTTTTTTCATAATCAGAACGGCAAAATACAAAAACTTATTTCGTTTGTTATTTATCTGTCATAAATATCATTTAGGACAGTGTTCCCCCTGTCTTAAATGTTTTAAACCAAAAATTTCTCTTAAATGCGTTCAATCAGACTCTTGTATTTGCGTCTGAAAAATGTAGTCTCTTATTTTAATTCAATCATACTGTATCAGTTAGAGTCTAACAGTTAGACGATCAAGTCTACAAGAACAAGAAACAGATCCACCGAAAATTCTATGTTAAAATTTTTGTTCAACTAAAATTTGTAATTGGACCATCACTCTATACAATCCCTGTTCCATATAATGGTGCTCCATATATAGGACATGGATAGTTGTATCTATACAGGAAGGGCGTCTGGGTGTCTTCAAATAAGAATTTCTATAAAATACTTTAAAAACAAGTACAGAAAAAAACATAGTAGTTACTGAAATATCGACTGGAAGCTATAACATATTTATTTGTACTATTTCCGGTTTGAACCTGCATAATCCTAAACTGTATTCTGAGAAAAATATTAAAATATTGAATATCAAAATGACTGGACGGTCCGTTCAATTCAATTCGTTTGATTATCTAGAATAATACAATTTTATGGACACATGTGTCTATGATTCTCGACAAAAAGTAATTGCTAATTGCTACAACAACAATTATTTCATGAAACCTTACCATAAATTAATGTTCACCTTCATCTCCTACATCCGTACGACATTATTTAGTGAAAATTACTTCCGTTTTCGTTTATCCTTATTTATAGTGAACACCCTGTATTTACAATGTGTGTACAATATAGAGAAACACAGTATGGTCTGGTTGGTGTGGTACATTCATTCAATTTTCATGATAATGGGATATCAAATATCCGCGAGGTATATTCATCCTATGAATTTCATCAAAATGGCAATGAAAATTGATTGAGCTTTTAGTTGAAGTTTATATACCGAACATAGAAAATATATATATAGAAGGGGAACGATAATTGGATAGTAGTAGAGAAGGGATGAATCTACCTGGAACAAAAATGTATGTATATATGTAGATACCAATGGGAAAACAATTGAAAGTTATGTAACGATGCAGTTATTGTCATTTTCTTACATATCGACCACACTCATTCTGCTATTGAGATATTTACAATAATAAAACTCAAGAGAGATATTAATAGCAAAGGGACCAAAGAGATTATAAAATATGCGTAAAGATCAACAACGAGAGAGAGAGAGAGAGAGAGAGAGAGAAGGACATTTAACTATAAAACACGTTGAAGTCTCTTTCGTTCTCTAAAAATGAGTGTCAACATTACAAAATGAGACTACTAAAGGGAAAACTCCGCTCCGTCTCGATTTTTGGGTCTTATGCATTCTTGCTCTTCTATCAGAAATTGTGACAGATTAGATCGCTTTGAGAGAAGATAGAGAGGAATGGAAGTTTAAAGTTTCGCAGATTAGGAGAAGATCAAAAAATACAGTACGCCATTAGATCTGAACTTTTGATTTTTAAAAACATAAATTCGGTAAGGAATGGTACGAACAGTCAGTAAGGGTTTGAGATCATCTGAGGTATTACTGTCTAGCCGAGAGGGACCTTCTGTACCTAAATCCACCTAATATCCTACAACTCCTAATGGAAATTGGACTTGAGGAGCTACTCTAGGTAATGGAGTAGCTCGATGAAAATAGAAGTAAGAAGAGGATTGGAGGTCGAGGTTGATTGATCGCCCCCAACTACAATCAATCAATCAATGAAGGATTTGAGAAGTTCAACGAAATACGATACAAATGAATGGTTTTTGCAGCGTAATTGACAACGATGACGCAATTGTGACACAATATTTAGTTGTAAGCAGCAACATTTCTTTTCTGTTTTCAATATTCTCTGTTATGAAGTTGAAGGTGGTTTTGTTTCGTTTTCTCGTCATCTCAAAGTTATTGGATACTGATAACATCTCACATAAAAAGTCATCAAATTAATATTATAAACAAAACGTGTTGGAATTTGTCTACTGCAAATAAATTATCACACACTACATACACACAAACACATACACATATGGATACACACACTATCATACAAAAATGTCTGATGCCAATTTGTCACTTTTATATCATTTTGAAAAATTTATTTGAATATTAAGTTCGATAGGCATTTTGATTTTAATTAAAAATGAGCTTTTTTTCCTCTTGAATATATTATGCGGTTTAACACCGTAAAGATAGCCAGATCGTCTTATAGGTGGTGGAGATGGGTCATTGATAAAACATTTGGGAGGCTGAAATATGAGGATTTATGTGATTGAGAGAAGATAGCATTTGTTTTTGGAGTTTGAGTTTTTTGTTTTTTTTATTATTATTATTGTTTGTTTGATGCTACGTATGTGTTGTGTATGTGTTGTCATTTGTTTAATTAAATATTTTATGGATTAAGGTAAGCAATGAAGTGTGACATATGTTTAACGATAAAAAATGGTTGGCAGCATTCCTTCTACACTATAAAAATGGTTTTATCGAAAGATTTATTTTTGATTATAAATTTTAATTTTTATTTGTGGATTATTAACATTGATTTTGATAGTTAATTTAAATTATTGTAGAATTATAATTTTTAATTTCCATAGTGCTAATACATATTAAAGAAAGTGGAGATTCTAGAGATAATTTTGTTTTTTTTAATTTCATCGAAACATAAAATTTGATATGGCAATATGTAGTTAAATTTTTATTTAGATATGTATCAATACGGAGATTAAGAAAGCTACTTCATGCCCTTTTGAATCTCGGATCATTTTAATACGAGCAACTAAATATTAAAAGAAATATATTTAGTTATGCGTTTTAGCTTCAAATTAACTTATGTAGCTATAGCGATATCCCCAACCATAAGTACATATATGAATGTAGCATCAAATTAGTAAGGAATTTAACTGTCGACAATTTTGTTGCTTTTAAAAATGCACCAAAAATATTGTTCTGCAGCAGCTGCTTGAAATATTATTGTAAATTTTGATTTTCATTATGATTTCACTAAACTTTTTATATATACATAATTCAAATTTTCAAACTACTTCTCAAAGATTTTGAGTTGTATCTCGAATTTATTATTATTATTAACGTTTGAATACTTAAACTTCGCCGCAGCCACTACTTTAGATTTTATTGAAAATACAGGAAGTCTTCTGTTACTTTTTTGTCTCATTTTACATTTTTTTTTTGTGTACGGTACTCGTACTACAAATTCCAAATTACGAACACAAACACTTTCTAAGCGCAGCAGCGGCTACCAAAGCAATAACTAAAATAGATGATGAGTGAAACGGAATACCGAGCTGGATAGTTGGGGTGAGGGGGGATCGATAGAGACCCCCCCGAGCAACGTTTCTATTGGAATTTTTCAGCAATCGCCCCTCTCCTGCCCTCCAGGCGGATTTAAAGTTTGTAAGGATAAATTTTAAATTTTTTTTTAACCTGAAAAGTGGGGGATGACCCCTTACCAACTTTTATTCGGGAGTTTTTGAATGGTGCCCATCTCCTGCTCTTGAGCTCCCAAATTCTGTTTCTTTATCAAAGAATTTGCAAAGATTTCGTTCGAGCAGATAGGGTGGAGTATTTAAAATTTTCAAGAAGTGCCCAGGAACATCATCAACAGCTATATTTATATCAGAACCGCGGTAGAAGAAACCGAAACGAGCATAATGTCACCTTTGCGTTTGTAACAGGCAAATTTTCCAAGTGTGACAAATGTAAAAGAAATACTTCCATGGAACATGTAAAAATGTACATACAGTGACGAACAAAAGCCTACGTACACCCAAAATATTAGCCATTTTTTAAAAAATTGATCTGATATGCAGTGGCGAACATAAGTCTACGTGCACCTAAAATATTGGCCTTTTTTTAGCAAAGTTTATGTAGATTTATGTTCGCAACTGCATATCAGATCAATTTTTTAAAAAATGACCAATATTTTGGGTGTACGTAGAAAAATGTTTGCCACTGTAGTTGCCGTAGTTGTGTAGTGTCCGACACAGACACTTAAAAATTATATTATTAAATATTCTAATTGCTGGAATTTTCAGCAATTAGTTATTCAGTTTTGTTACTCATTCATTTTTATACAGCAACTAGTCCTTTTTCCTTTAACTCTTATTTCTTTATTAGATTATTACTTTTTAAATATCAATAAACTTTGACTTTGTTTAAATTCTTTTTTTATTTATTCATTGGCTATTTGTTACCCTTCCCAAAACATATTTTATAATTACCTTCAAATAGGTGGTCTTTGAGTTTAGCTCGTAAGTTAAATTTTAGAAAATAAGTTAGTCTAGAAATACTACTCCTGAGAGAAAAGCAGACATTACAGTTGCATTGAAAAACAAAAAATAATTTAATTTATATTTTCACAAAAACATATTTGAATTTATTTTAATTGAAGATGTTTGTGTTCCTTCATGAATAAATAGTTAAGTTCCGTTATCAAATTCTTTTTATCTGCTTAGAACTTATACTAGTCGCTTGTGTAACAAAATTCGAGTAAGTATTTAAGGATTTCTTTCGAAATTTTTAAATTTGCCATTTTATCTTTGAACTGTTTTTGAATTTTATAAAAAAAAAAGTAATCAGCAAATCATATTGAGATTGTGTAACTAATATTTTAACCTAAATTAGAAATCTGGATCGATTTTTGCAAGTATCGACTAATCACAAAAAAAAAATTTGAATTGATTTGAATCTCCAAACAATAACTAATAGAAGTTGTCGAATGTATCCCTATGTGTCGATATCTGTTCTTTTTTGGATACATATTTTTAATCATTTCCGAAACCGAAAACCATGTGAACACAATTTTCAAAAAATTAACATTATGACAATTAGATATTTATTTTAGTAACCACAATTTACTACTATATTAATTAATTATTTTTAGACGCATACATTTTTATATGCATACAAATTTTGCTTGCAAAAAAAAAAAAAAAATAAAAAATTTAAAAGAAACAGACATAATGAAATGATAAAAATTGCAATAAATTGCGTTAATTAATTGAACATTTCACACACTTCTAACAGGCAATTAATTTAATCGTATGGTGTGTGGTTTTTTTTTTTTTGTCTTTCTTTCTTTAATTTGGAATGAAATGCGCATAATTAAGCAATTAAATTCATGTACACATTCTGCTCATATGAATATCTTGAATCTTAGAATTTTCTTATTTGTTTGTTTTTTTTTGTTAATTTTTAACCGATGCAATCTAATTTTAAAGGGAGTTCAATTAATTTTTTAATTTTTTCGGTAAATTTTAATTTTTCTCGTTTATATTTTTAATAACAATTTTTACAATAATTAAATGGATAATAAAAGGATTTAAAAGGATGGTTGAAAAAGAATGGAATGATTAGCCTCAAAGTTCAGTTTGTATTGTGAAGTTTGACAGTATTTTGGTACACCATTTTTGTTCTGAAAATTTAGGAGGGAGTGGGTGTGATATCTTTTAACACTAAATGTACCGACATTTTTTATATACATATTTTTTACCAAAAGGGGTCAAATAGACCGCTAACGATAGATAACTGTGGTGTACATAAGATTGATTATCAGCCAAAACGAAAGAAGTATTATAGAAAGAGTGGTAAAGTAAGTCGAGGAAAAGAGAAAAAATTGAGTTTAAAAATGTTGTTGTAAAAAGGGGTCATTTGAGCACTCTGGTACGTTTAGTGTTAAGAATTTTTTAGCAACTAAAGAAAAAAAAAAGTAATAATTTATTAACAAATCGTGATCTCTTCAAAAGAATCTTATTCTTGTCAAAGGTTCTCAGCACATTATTTTATGGGAACGCCAATTAGTTTACGGGAATGTGATTTTAATTAATTATGTAAAAACGTTCTGTTAGAAAATACAACGAAACTTTGAAAAGAAAGATCGACAGTTCAATCAATAAACGGGAAAAGAACTAGAATTCTGGAGGTTCCGGACATTTTATCGTAAAGGACTTTAAGATAACTTTTATTTTCAGCGATAAAATGCTTTTCGGTAAAAAAAAATAATTTCCTTTTATAAAATAAAATCCTAATTTTTTGCGTTTGCATGTGTGTGTGTGTGTAATACAACACAGTGTGCATGATGTTACTACTATAATCCATTTCTATACTATTTAGTATTTATTGTAAGTTGAACAGAACATTTAATTTTCACCATGAACAACATGAACCATGTTATTAATTGACATCATATGGCTAAAAACAGAACCGCACACATATGTATGTATGTATATCCATGCAAATGAGTCAAAATGGGATATATTAACTTGTGTGCGAGAGGAACGTATCATGTTTCTTTTGCCAAGCATTTTAATTTTTTTTGTTTATTTTAAGCCTTTTATGTTTCGATTATAATATTCTTTATACATAAATATTCGTAGAATTAGTTAGAACAGTAACCAAACAAAAAACAAAACAAAAAAAAAACGACAAGGTTTACAAAAATACAGCTGATAAAGAAAGCTTATTTAGGCATACATACATATTTAAAATGTACCATGACACGGGATTATAGAGCTGGTCACTTTGCAAATCAAAATCGTATAAAACAGAACCGTTATTGCTATTAATAGTGATTGTCAATTTTTTTTTTCCTCTTTCATTATCTTGGACAATAATTATTAATTTATTATTTATTTCCAAATTAGTACGTTCCTTTATTTGAAGTGAATTTTTTACGTGATCAGACAACATTCTTTTTATTATTCTATTTTTGTATGGTACATAAGTGGCATATGTGTGATAAAGTTCTAGAAGTATTTTGTACGTAAATGATTTTTACAAAATTTGCGTTTAAATAATTTTTAGATAAATATCAAAAATGGTTCGAACAAAACAAACTGCGCGTAAATCGACCGCAGTCAAAATTCAAATTACTGAAATTAATCAGCGTCGTGCCGGTAAAGTGTTCTATGCACGAAAATCAACTAGCGGTAAAGGATTATTTACAAAACGAATAAGCATCCAAACCAGAGAATCGCCACCAATTGACGAAACATCACATCGTTATCGTCCCGGTCAATTGGCTTTGCGGCAAATTCGTCAGTATCAAAAATCGACAAAGTTACTGATACTCAAATTGCCATTTCAACGTTTAATACGTGAACTGACGCAAAATCTGACGCCAGACATAAAATTTCAAACAGCAGCAATAAGTGTTTTGCAGGTTTGTAGTTTTTTTAAAAAGTCAACCAAAAATTTTACGGAATCAATTCTCAACGTTCGAATAAATTGATTATTCTAGGAAGCTGGTGAATCGTTTTTGGTCGGCTTGTTTGAAGACACAAACTTATGTGCCATCCATGCTAAGCGCGTAACAATTATGCCTAGAGATATTCAACTTGCTCATCGACTTCGTGGTGATCGTTAATTTTAGTATTATGATAATGTTTGTCACAAATGCAAAGATGTAATCTTAATTATTTATACTTTGAAAAAGTACTTTATTTTGAGTTTTTAAATATATACTTATATACATATAAAGTACATGGCCAGTGAATTGAACGCACTCTCCATATATGCATATATAAAGTGCGTGTACAATTCACTGACCACGTACTGTACAATGTACATATACATATATAGTTTTCTTTTTTTTATTTAAATAATGTTTATAAATAAAGTTTATTTTATACATGAAATAATTTTTTTTAGAAGACCGAAAAAACCCGATGCGACTCAGTATTTGTCGCCTTTGTCATTCTCCATTCTTTCTCTTTCTTAAGTATATTTGCAATTGCCTGATCATACACTCTAACTCCATTGTCAAAACACCTCTCCACACCATGTGTCGTGGCCAATCTCATCCATTCTTTATACCATCCTATTTTTTTTCCCTATAATCATTCTTGCAAAAGTAATTTTTTATGGGCACTATGAAAATTATGATGATGATTTATTGGAACTAATTTTTAGAACTAGAACTATTATTAAAACAAACGCATTTATATATTTTCTGTTCAATTTTGATTGTGTTAGAAGATTATCCAACGTCTTGTGGTTTTTTTTCTCTCTCGCTATCTTACAAAAATTATCTTCCATTAATTAGTTGGAATACATTGGTGAATCGGTTATTATTACGGTTGTAACAGGTGTCGGATTCGAATCTCGATCTCGGAACGAACATTTCGTTTGGAAGGGGTTTTGGATATTTGTTAAGCTGGTGTTCGAACTGAGATCGACCGGTTTGTATTCAGTCTTAAATACCAGTACCTTGTACCCTCTCATAATAATAATATACATCTGCGATAGACGGACATTTAGCCATTCTATATTTACCCTAATCATCCTAGTATACTTTTGTTAAAAGAGTCCAACGGACTCGATATATAATTTCTTATATGTACATATGTATGGTATGTATAAAACAAATAGAAATCTTAAGAGTGAATAAAGGAATACATAACATTTGGACGGAATTGAATATTTCTTTAATAAATTATTATAAATTGTTTTTCAAAATGAGTCCAAAAAAATAGGCTTAAACGTATTACAAAATCGTAAATTACCGGTTAGCGATTTGTCTTAAACTTTCAGAATTGAATGTATTCGAATAAAAGAAATATATAATTTGAGTGAAAAAATCTAGGATTTTTTTTTAAGATTTTATGGATTCCAAACTTTCCAACGCGACTAAACACGTGAAAATAGGTCCTGATTTATTTTTAATTTTTTAGTCATTTTGGTTAATTCTAGATTTTTTTCACTAAAAATAATTTTTTTTTCTCGAGTAGTTTTAATTTTGAAAGTTTCAGCTAAATCGTTCATGATAAACCCGGATTACGATCATACGTTTTATATGGAAAAGCTCTAATCTAACTTTGCATTCTAAATCAAAATAGTAATTAATTAAATAATAAAAAATAAAATCAAATCAAATGAACTACTCTAAGAGTGAAATAATCAATTATGAAATCCAATAAGCAGGAAAACTTAAATAAAACAAAAAACGCTTGCAAATTAAGTACTTATTACTTCTATCATCCTGTTCTAACTAAATCCACATGTATTAGCTACTAAAATTGTACAATCTGTGTAATAACAAGATACAAACGATAACGAATACAAGTGTCTGGAACACTTCACAAATCTCTATCTGTCATTATTTGCCAGAATGAATTTTATTTAAAGGATTTTCAAAACTGTGTCATCACAGCATTTGTTACAAACCCTATTCTAGAGTTGTTCATAAAAATGATGAGTAAATATATTTTTTGAGACACACTGTATTAATACAAACAGCAACAAAAAAAAATTTTAAAAGTCATTTTCGATTTCAAGGAAGAAGGAACAAATTAAATAAATAAAAGTGGCAAAACTATTCTAAAAAATATTCACTTCTGTCAAGAGTGAATAAAAAAAAAAAATAAATAAATAAAAAAAAAACCACTTCAAAAAGGATATGCGTCGATATATTCCAACTGCCCCCAAAAAGAAAATTATTTTTATGCACAAAAAGGGTTTGAGTATTGGCCAAGTGGTGTTTTATAAGGTCAAAAATAAACACACATGTTCCACTCTTGGACAAAAAGCAAATTTTTTGTAATACAAAAAAAAAATTGTAAAAACTTACTCTTTATGTTCAGCCGCTCGGTCTCTTTGTCGTCGATTCTTAAACCAATTTGAAACCTTTTTTTTGGGGTGGGGGAAAAAAAAAAAATAGTTAAACATATTTTAGTGACATTAGATTAACCCTAATCCAACCAGACTATTTTTACCTTGGTAGGTTGTGTCAATAATTTTTAATTTTATTAAATTTAAATGTAGGTAAAATGTTAAAAACAAATTTTGTATTTTTTTTGTGTGTAAAAATGTCGATAAAGCCTCTCCGATCGGTAATATACGTATTAAATGAATAGTAGAGTTTTTAAAATGAAATGTGTCTCAAAGACACACCTTGATCGGATTAGGGTTAAAATTTTAGCGCATTTATTTATTTACTTGTGTTGTGGTCAGTCCGGTCGCTTCGGCCAATTCACGTTTTTCTCTAGGAGAAGGATATGGATTGTGCGCATACCAGTCACGCAAAACCGATCGAGATTTTTCCTGAAACCATTAAAAATGATTAAAAAAAAGAAACAAAAAAAAAAAATGTTAGGCTAAAAATAGTTTTAATTAGTTGTTTGTTTCAGAAAACTTCTACAGCTCA
Organism: Platyura marginata; assembly: GCA_026745375.1. Taxonomy (NCBI): domain Eukaryota; kingdom Metazoa; phylum Arthropoda; class Insecta; order Diptera; family Keroplatidae; genus Platyura; species Platyura marginata. The sequence continues at coordinate 4,395 of JANSTT010023679.1, read as the reverse complement.
CTTACTTGTAGGTAATTTATGTAGGTACCGAACATATAACAAATATTTATCGGAATTAATTAACAGCCGAATGTGTAAATTCTTATAAAAACAAATAATACCCACTTCAATACACATAATGGATAAGCTAATATTTTATTTTTAAAGAAACGATTCATCAATCATTTATGAGTTGATAAAACGCTTATTGTCTGTCTGCTGTATGATGATCTGGATGTCCTAATTTATATTGTATCGGGAAAATATTAACAAAAATCTATCTACTCAGATATTATGTGATTTTTGTGGTTTTCTAATATTTATAGTAATCTACTGATTATGGATAATAATCAGCAAAACATTTATATTGGAAGATTTATATCTTAGGACTTTTCATACTTAGCACCCCCAGTTCAATAGTGGGACATCTTAAAAAAAGTGTATGTCTGAGTTAAGAATGCCAATTTAAAGATAATCGAATAATCTTTGAAATGACGTATTTATTTTTATTGCTTTTGTAAAGTGACCATTAATTTTTTTCGTCTAAGGAGTATATTTAGTAAGACGAAATTTCGAAACTACCTAGAGAAAGACAGAAAAATGATGAAATGTTTGGACCACTTTTTTTTCTTTTTTGTGGAAAAATGCATTTTTTTTTATCAAAATAACGGGTTGCGTGCTGGGAAATTTTTTTAATAGACCCTAATAAAAATATTAAGAGTAAAACAAATTGAAATAATAGGGGAGACTGGGTAAAATGTACAAACATTGCACGTAATACACTTTAGAATTGTATTTGGTGGCAATCCGTTTTTTTTTTTTTTTTTTAAATTTGGCATTGAAAGAGTTTTTCCTTCTCGCTTTGCTTTCGTAGCCATGGCTAAATAATGAAAATGTCAATATCTTTTGGCGAATCCCTAAAGTAACAAATATTTACTTGCCTCTAGCTAATATAGCCAAAAACTGTCACAATTAAATCAGAATTCAAATAGCAAATAAATTTCACAAGAAAGACAATGTTACAAACTTCGCACCAAAGTTATAATACTCTTTTATTACCATAATACGGGTATAAAAATGGAAAATCTATTAGTATAATTTATCTTATCTCAAGTCAAGTCAAAGACCATATTTTTTTTAAATACCCCATTATTGAACTAGGGATGCGACATTGTCTAATCAATTATGCAGCGGATTATGTTGCGGGTATGCCATTGTAACATTGCTATTGGTGAACACGTGTCATCGTATAATAATTGTAAGAAATTTCGACAGCAATACCAACGATCATTGACAATTAGAAACCTAAATAAAAACATTTACTATCGGATAATGAGAAGGAACAGTAAGGGTAGCGGAGATTTTATTTTTTTCCTATGCAAAGTATCTCTAAAATTTTGCTTCAAATAAGATTATCTTTATAAAAAATATTTCAACAATTGATTCCTCAAGTGTATAGTAAGAATTTCTGTATAGGCAAAAATAAAATCCACGCTACGTCACTGAGAAGGAATAAATACTATAGAACTGAATCGTATTAAAACCTTTGCAATTGGAAGGGTTAAATAAACTTTAAACTAAGGCAGTAGTGTGGATTCCTTAAAAGGACCAAAAGAATGAAATGGTATATATTAGCTTAATCTATAGAGAAGGCCGAGCAGTGTACAATCAAATGAACGCTTTAGGAACAAACAAGATAACGAACTTTTTTTGATTGTACTACTGGAAATGGCTTGATGATGATGGTAGCCAAAGATATTTTTCAAAAATGATTCTTTAACCATTTAGCCATCGTTGTTTCGATATGTAGGAATAAATCGTCTAATGTTTTAGTCGTAATGGGGAGAGGAATCGATCAATTTTAATCAAAAAATAATCTAGAAAACAAAAAATGTATATTAATCTCAAACATTTTGTTACAAATAGATTGAAATTATTATTTGTATGTGTACAGAACAGATATGGCTAACAAAACTCCTTTTTTTTTAGAATAAAATCATTAAAACTAAATCTTAATTGGATGTCTAATCGTATGCATAAAAACCTATTTTTTCCGATACATTACAATAATTTTCCATTGTAGTATTATTTTTGTCTAAATACTTAGTCCTTAATGAAAAGTGAAACAAACAACCTGCATTAATATCACCTTTAATATACGAATATATATATATATGTATGTATTGTATATATATATTTACCTTAAAACAGTAGCTAGTTTCCTCTCCATCCCAAATTGTACGTGGCAAAGGAAATTTACGTCTAACTCTATATTTACCAACAGCACCTAAAGGTCTTCCACGCATTTTTTCGGCTTCCACATAATGCGCTAAAACAACAAACAAAACAAGGGGCGACTGTTAAAACAAGTACGTCTTATGTATACATATACGAAACAATTGCACAGATGAATTTAGCTAGGTATTGAACGATGAGCTCTTGTCAGACATATTAAATTTCATCGTCGAAAAAAATAAACAAAAAAAAAAAAAACAAAAAAATTAAAAGCAAAAAAAAAATTATTAAAGCCAACGTACCTTTAAGCCATAGCGCTTGCAATTTCGCATGATTGTGCGGTGAAAATTGATGATGTTCTAATAACCGGTACAATTCTTTAAAGTGCCCCCGATGAAAGGCAACGACAGCTTTTGCTTTAAGTACAGACTCATTTAATTGCAATTTATCACATTGTGGAAGTGACCAAAGAAATCGGCCTAATCTTTCTATATTGCCAGCTTGCTGCAGGACCTACGATTAATGAACAACACCAACCAACCAAAAAAAAAAAAAGAAAAGAAAAAAGGATTCGACTACATTTTCAATTTCCATATGTTTGTTACAAAATATAAATGTGCAAAATAATTGGCACTTACCTCACATACACAAGCGACCTGCTCCTGGGTAAAACCAAAACTGGGCAATGTTTCTCGCCCACTTGTCGACCCCCCATTTTGTCCCAACACATCTAAATTATTATTATTGTTATTTGCATTATTATTATTATTATTGTTGTTGTTGTTGTTATTATTATTTGCTGATACCGCACTAACTGCCGTACCTCCCGTGGGACTGTAGGGGGGCGTTTGTCGATTAGTTAAACTTGTAGCTGATGGTAAATCATAAAAGTCGGCGGCCGAATGTTGAAGCATTTTACACGTTTTATTATTAAACACTTCATGACATTATTAATTTTGTTTTGTTTTGTTTATTATGCGTAATCATTTACGTATAGTTACACTTAGCACTTAGATTTCACGGCCATTTTATTATAAAATTGTGTTTCACTAGATGCTTCACAAATTATTGTGTTAAATTTACCATTTAAGTATCCTTGATATTTTGTTTGATTTTTTCTGCATTATTATTTGAGTATGGATCGTATTCGTATATAAATGATCTCTAGAAATATTTAATTTAAATGAAATAAAGAAATTTGTATAGTTTTTTTTTTACATAACTACTCGCGCGGTGTATAATGTACACCACATCAGATAACTAAATCTAAATAAAACCATTATTACATTATTATTTTAATATTTAAAAAAATAATGAAGCAGAAGATAAATAAAATGAGGTGAGTAAAATATGTCTACTCTACTAGTGTCGCTATTACTGTTTTACATTTACTGTTACACGTAATAATGGCGAGGACTTGAATTGAAATTGATAAGCATCTCTTGGTAACATATGGAAGGAAGGATACATAGAACGGCAAGAGTGGGGAAACGTGTAAAAACAAGTTGCAATAGATTTGTTGGTGTATTTTTTACACCAGCGCGAGTAGTTAAAGGTTTAAAAAATGTTACCAAACAACTATTTAAAAACCAAGGAAGAGAAGAAGGAATAATTAATAATAGCTTCAGCCTTTTAGCCGGCATTTTAATAATGGACAGACGGACGAACGGACATGCATAATTGCATATTTCGACTAAAAATTTCACGAGAAACACGACGGGAGTTAAATTTTTTTTTTTTTTAATATTAAGGAGTTTTACAAACTCAGTACCAAAATTATAATACCCTTTGATGATCATGCTTTTCATTTTTGATAAATTAAAAGAAAAATATAGAAAAAACTAAGGACATTTTTTCATACCATCAGCAGCAGTATGTGTATGTGTAGTCAGTATATGGAAAATATAAAAATTTAAAATCTCAATTTGAAATCCATTTTTTTTTTATTTTTGGAGAACGATTCATTCTAAACTTTGAGTTTTAAATAAAATGGAAACCCTCAACCTTCCGGAAAATGGCAAAATTACGTTCACGGGTCCCTGACTTAGGTCACCTAGGGCGTTAATTTTTTTAAGGTTTAACAATATTTTTAGCTTTAGAGTAAAACATGAAAGTGTTTTTCTCTGGCAGGTTAATTTGAATCTAAGGCCGGGTGGTTGGATTTCACTTAAAAAAAAGTCT